>SNQJ01S0043928.1:27505-39507 GCA_010110895.2 Picea sitchensis | reverse complement strand
ATGCTTCTATGGATCATGGCTCTTCTTATCTCTCTGGAAGTCCTCTTTTAGGAAAATCCTAGTGTGTCTTGTTGGACCCTTTTCCTTCACATTGGTCATCTTCCTACTTTTACAAATACTCTCCCAAGTACTTTTCTACAAAGTATGCACAGACTCTTGTGGTTTCTAGGATTCTACTAATGACTCATTCAACCTTCCTATTGAAGATATATCTTCACTTCTTCAGGACACCCTTATTATTAGTGACTCACCTATTCCTCATGTTGCAAATTGTGATAATATTGTTAATGTATCATTGAATCTCGATGTTGGAAACATCGATGCTCTTGTTACTTCCACTCCATATTCAGTAATGATGATGACGAGTTTCAATTTTCACCAATTACTCTTCCTTAAGGTAGAACAAGGCCTATGCATGTGTGGGCTATTTCCACCATTTTTGATGGAGTTGGTTTTTTTGGGGGTCCTTTAGAGTCTTATCCGAGATATTTTCCTCCTCCACATCATGCCCTTATTATTTAGGTTGTTTGTAATGAATATAAAAATTACATAATAATTGGTAACAATAACAACAATACTAAATAAATAAACTAAGAGGCACAAATTCACCTTCGTGACTAGTCAATGCATATAAGTATATCATTAACAGGTTAGTTGTATCAAATCATTCATTTATTTATTATATTAATATCTACATCCTATATGATTTTTAACTATTTATCCTTCTTATGTTGGATATTTTCTTGTATATGAACTATTGTTCATTACATTGGTATCAAAGCCCCTTCCAGAGCACTTCCATTGATTTTGGACCATGGTTACATATTATTGAATCTTCTTTGACTCTGGTTTCTTAACCACAAACCGAATTTTAGCCATTTTTCATTATTGTTGGCTTATAGAATTTTTTTTTACAAATCACCGTGAAAGCAACATAGTGGATCACAATATAAGAGGACATCAATTTACCAAATATTTAATTAAATACTAAAATAATAATTCAAGATCGAGACATCTTGGGAGTTGTGTAATAAATCATGAGTCTCAATAGGGATATAAGGAAATATTTTCCATTACCAACTCTATTGAAGTACCGAAAATTATCTAATAAGACAGAAAGATTACACCGAGGGTAATTACCACCGTGAATGGTCTACAACAAAAACTCACCAATTTATTATATCATCGGAATCACATAAGTAAATCCATTGCATTACATTATGCAACCTGAGACTCGATGCATTAAGACAACTATATGACATGTAGTAATAGGGGGATCGGTGCTAGAGGTCCATTATCAGACAATATAAGTTAAACAAACTGCCACTGAAATTAGTAATTAGACCTCACACATGGACAATGCATAGGTAGCACATAAGTAGTAATAGTGAAAGAAAGTTGATGTGTCATTGTGAAAGGTGGGTAATGCTAAAGTAAAAAGCTACTAATAGTTGGGAGTTGTCAACAATCGTGGAAATTAGGTCACACTAAAACTAAAAAATCATAGCCACCAATGCAGCGGTTGCAATTCGATCACGTTGTCATCTTACATGTCCCCCCTCTATGTTTTTCTTGCAACTAAACATTGAGTGTAGGGGAAAACATGTCACTAACATGACCTGCTCACCACCGCCCTCCATAATATAGTATTGAAGGATAAAAATATAAGGTAGTTATCGAGAGTTTCCATAGTAGACTTACATTGGTGACCATAAGAAAATATAAGAACATGATCATTCCAAATAGAAAAAATTAAAACTCAACCAAATGCTAAAGTGAGGTATAACAACCTTATCACAAGTTAAAAGAAGTCCAATCCAATAATCGTGACCCATAAATAGGGTAAAAAGAGAAGAATTGTCAAATTTGTAAGGCGATTCATATGCTAAGCTTAAGATTAGACCTTATATAAAAAATATTAAAATATGTAGATCTCTAATCTTGTAAGTATAGTAATAAAAGTTTATATAGGTCCAAATTGGAAAAAATATTTTTATAAGAGGATAGTTTTGTAAACCTTGGGATTTTAAAAAAGTGAAGCGAGAAATTAAAGAAAGTTGAAAATGAAAAATACTATAAATATAGTTTATATATAGCTTATATTGTAATCATAGAAATATTTATAGAAATAATTATGAATTCCACAAATAATTCAATTTTCTGGACTAAATGTCCTTTTTGTGTAATGGGGTATGAGTATTTGTTGACCTTTAAAAATAAAATTTTATTTTGTCATACTGGTTGGAGATTATTTATTGCAAAGGAATATCACGGTAATGTGAAAATGCATAAATTTTCTTTAAAAATCAAGACATTAGAGGATGAACTAACAAAACATCAACAAAATGAGAAAATATCCAACAAAAAATCAAAGATCTCAAAAATAAATTTGACAAGGAATTATCAGAGAAAGATGACAAAAATTACATTTAAAGAACCATAATCAAAGGTTGGTTGCACAAAACAAGAAGCTAAAGAATGAGAAGAATTCATAAGAAGAAAAGTTATCACGACTTACAAGGAAGGAGTAAGTGGTCAATAAATAAATAACGGCCGACCCAATTGAAATAGAGAAGTCATCAGACATAAAAATCCAGACATTGTAGAAAGGGACCAATATAAATCTAATTGATATCATAAAGAAAAGTGACACTTATGTTGGAGTGTTATCAACTCATAAATCACTTTTTTGACTTAAGGAAAAATTACCTCCAACAGATAGGGGTACTCATGGTATGAGGTCCTAATTAGACTTCGCACTGTTTGGATTAGGAGAACCATCCATATTCTAGCTTGACTGTCATTATTGGGTTGAGGGTAAATGAAATGTTTAAATGCAAGGGTATGCATACAAAACTAAAATAATAGTGGAAAGGAAACCTATTATATCATGTCCTAGCTAGGAGCAACTGGGGGTGACCAATGAACATACCAAAATGTTAGTAATCCATGCATTAACTTTCATTTAGATAGTTGTAGGAAAGAAACAAATATGAATAACACACATGTATATGAATCCATAAACAGGTAAGTCTCAGCTATTCATTCACATACATAAACCTGCTCATCTCAGAACAATTTATAAAAGAGAAATACCATAACTGTAGAAAATTTATGTTCACAAAAGAAAAGTCTATACATGAAACAAAATCCTTACAATGCCTCAAGGCAGCCTAGCATTCACTTGAAATGGTTCAAAGAAAATAAACCACCAAAAGAGAAGTATTTCTCTCCATCAAAATGGACATTAACTCCATTAACGTCTTATACAATCTTGAGTCATTTAATTTGGATCTTGCTCACAAATTGGGGAATTTCTCTCTAATTTTTTTTGTTTTTCGAAATTCACACAAACCAAAATCTGCAACAATGAATTTTCCCAATTCGCACTCATCCTAGCCCACACAAGTCCAGTGTTTGAACCAGAACCTCTAATACCACTCTGTAACATACCCAACCACAAGTAGGCTAGCCATGCTACTTCAAATCACACTTAAAGAACTGATTTCAAATTCTAACAACAATTAATTAATAAAGAAGCATGAAAGAAATGCAATAACCACACATGCAATAATCAAGACTCATGCTAGACTTAAAAAAAAAATCTTAATCATGTCATGCACAATAATAAATAGCAAGTAGGCACATTAAAAATACATATCTCAGATATAATAATTAATACACAATGGAAATAAATACATAAGCATAGAAACCCATGACAGAGAGCACTTATCTTTAATATAACTAATCACCAACTGGCTACAGACCAAAGACGTTCCACCCAACCTTAGACATTGGTATTCCAAGTCTCAATAGCAGGTCACCCCCGAACCAGGGATATGAATACACAAGGACGGGTTCCAGAGTGACACTCATATTCCCAAACCAATCAGCACTCAAGATTTCATAGGTTTCTCAATACACACCAATCCAAAGTACATCATCTCTCTTCTCTCCAACCTTCACCACCCAAAGACGATGAACCCCCTTCACTGCCATGTAGTACCTTAGTCTTTCCACAGCTTTAGTGCATCTGGTCAAGAATCTCCATGCTGGGACTCTTAGGATTCACAACTCTGAACAAGTTTTAGCACATACCAATGCATCTTAGGCATACATGCACCGATTCATGGTTGGAATACGCCAATAATTACTACAACAAACAAAACAATAGTTCATTTCCTTAGAAATTTGTCCCCGTGTCCCAACCAAGAACAAGAATGGATGAGGAATAATGAATGAATGATTAACCAAATGATGATAAATAATGAATGAAGAATAACTCCCAAACATCCTAAAAGAGGGGTTTATATAGTTATGTGGAAAGTCAAGAACCACATGGATGTTTCCCCAAGAAGCTCATGTAACCCCTTTTCCCCAAATAAAAACTAATATGGGTAAATAAAATATAATAGAAAGACTTAGCCCATTTAACCCCCTATCGTGTGGAATTATATCCTCCTATAACTCTCTTCCTTGTATGTCTCCCAGCCAACGATGCATTTTATTATTTGCAATGTTCAAAGTATCATGTTTCCTAAACAGTCCGACCCCTTTCAAATAAACAAAATACATTATTAATCTCAGGACTCAAAACCAAGATATTGCATTTCCCTCCCTCTTATTTTGGCACTGTCCTTGGTGCATATACAAAACATAAATCAAAATTTCAAAATTATTCAAAAAGTCATGGGTACTCTTCTCGCATGGTATCTTCATGCTCCCAAGTATCATCTTCAGGATCGTAGGAGGTCCACTGTACTTTTACCAGTTCTATGACTCGATTCCGGAGCATTTTGAATTTTCTTTCCAATATGTGCACTGGCTATACCTGAAAGTCTCCTTCTGGCTCCACCTGAATCAATTTATAATCAATAACATGGTTAGGATCATGTACATACTTTTTCAACAAAGAGACATGAAATACATTATGCACATTCAAGGAAGCAGGCAATGCAAGCATGTATGCAACTGTCCCTATCTATCCAATATCTCAAATGGACCATAGAATCTGGCTGATAGCTTTGTACAACTACCCAACTTCAATGATCTCTTCTTGGGCTTCACTTTGGAAAGCACATGCTCTCCCACTTTAAATTCTCTAGTTGTCATGTTCTTATATGCATAATTCTTGTGTCTATCTTTTGTTTCCTTCAAATTCTACTTAATTTTAACCATCTGGTCTTCCATGTCCTTGAGCGATTCGAGCCCAAGTACTACTATGTCGGCTAGGTTATCCCAACTCACTGGAGTATCGCATTTTCTACCATACAAAACTTCAAATGGGTTCATTTTCAATGAAGCTTGATACCCATTATTATAGAAAAAATCAACCAAATGAAAGTAATCTTCCCAATTAGACGACTTATCCACTGCATACATTCTCAACATGTCCTCAATCACTTGGTTGACTCTCTCTATCTTACCATATGATTGTGGATGGTATGTTGTGCTAAAGTTCAGATTTGAACCAAATCCTTTAAATAATCCTCTCTAAAAATTTGATGTAAACTTTGTGTCTCTGTTTGAAAAAAAATGTCTCAGGTATTCTAGGAAACCTAGAAATTTCCTTCATGTAAATTTATGCAATATTAGTTGTTGTATGAGTCATTTTTATAGGGAAAAAATGAGCATACTTTGTCAATTTATCAACCACTACCATTATTGAATCATGTTTGCTTTTTTTCCTGGGAAACTTAGTGATAAAATCAATGGTTACCACTTCCCATTTCTTCTCTAGAATTGGCAATGGTTGTAGCAAACTAGTTGGGTGTCTATAATCAACCTTCACTCTCTGACATTCCATACATATGGAAATGTAATCAACACCATCCTTCTTCATTCTAAGCCAAAAGAATTGTCTTATTACTAATGCAATTATTTTTTGGTAACCAGGATGTCCAGCATATGGAACATTACGCATTTATTTTAATACCAAATTCCTAAGTTCTCCAAAACTACGAACATAAACTTTTTTTTTATGCATAAGTAATCCATCTTCCTTCATCTCATTCTCTTTAATTTTTTGTTGTACATTTTCCTACTGTAAATTTTATATTACCTATATGTAAAGTTGGTCTATAACAACAACATTTAAAAGTATTCTCTTTAAATATGAATAATACACACTAATGGTTGTAGCATGCATGAGATATACTCTGTGCATCAACAAACTTATTTTCTTTTCTTTTGATATGTTTGATGTCAAAGTCATATTCACTTAAAATTTTCAATCATCTTGTCTACTTGGCATTCAAAGTTGGTTTTTCAAAAAGATATTTTAGACCACTATGGTCTTCTCTTAATACAAATCTCTTTTGCATGAGATAATGCCTCCACATCTTCAATGCATGAATTATGGAAACAAGCTCCAAATTATGTGTGTCATATTTCCTCTCATGTTCTTTAAGATTTCTAGACTTAAAACTAATGACATGTCCATTTTGAGTTAGGACTCCACCAAGTCCTTCCTTGCATGCATATGTACATACCAAAAGATTCTTATTTGGGTCAGCAATCCTTAAAATAGGTGCACTAGTAAGTAGTTCTTTCAACTAATTAAATTCCGCTTCACACTTTTTTGTCCATTCAAATTTAATTCCCTTATTTTGTAAAGAAGTGATGGGATGAGAATTATTAGAGAAACCTTCTATAAATCTCCTATAGTATCCAACTAATCCCATAAAAGTTCTGACTTCAGAAACATTCCTTGGTGTTGGCCATCCTCGAATGGCTTCAATATTCTCTGGATCCACTATTATACCTTCTTTTAAAATAATGTGCCCCAAATAATGGATTTTCTCCTGGTAAAAAGAACACTTTCTTAGATTGGCATACAACTAATGTTCCCTTAGAAATTGTAGCACCAACCTCAAGTGATGTTCATGCTCTTCCTTGGACTTAGACTAGATAATTATGTCGTCTAAGAACACAATGGAAAACTTATCTAGATAATTTCTGAATATGTCATTCATTAAGCACATACAGAAATATGGTGCACTGGTCAGTCCAAATGGAACCACTCCAAATTCATAATGTCCATATATAGTTCTAAAGTATGTATTACTGATGCCTTCTTCCTTGAATCTCACTTGGTAGTATCTTGATCTCAAGTTTATTTTGGAAAATATCGTTGCTCCTTTTAACTGATCAAAGAGGTCATCAATTCTGAGTAGAGGGTATTTTTTATTCATAGTGGCTTCATTCATCTGTCTAAAGTCAATACACAACCTCAATGTTCCATCCTTATTTTTGACAGAGAGTATTGGTGCTCCCCAAGGTGAAACACTTGGGCGTATGTACCCTTTCTTCAACAATTCTTCCAGTTGCATTTGTAATTATTTTAATTCTGGTGTACTCATTCTATAAGGTGTTTTTTATACTAGGGAATCTCTTGGTACTAGATCAATAGATAAATATATCTCCCTCTTGGGTGGAAATCCTTCTATTTCTTGGAATTCATCTTCAAACTCTTACAATACTGAAAAATATTCAAGGCTTGGCCCTTTGGTCTTTTTTGGCTCCTCCACATGAGTTGCATACAATTGACATCCTTTCCTGAGCAAATTCTTCAGTTGTAAGGATGAAATCTCCCTTATAGAAATTGGTCTTGGAATTCCTTTCAAAGTGCTTTGTTTTCCTTCTTCATCAAGACTTGTAAGTGTCTTATTATGACAATCTAGGACAACATGATGTTTATCCAACCAATCCATTACAATTAAGATATCATAAGATTCCATGGTATGATATTTAGGTCAGCATTAGTACTCACTCTGTTAAGACTTATTGGACAACCTATGACAGTCTCATTGATCCTTCTTTTGGTTCCAGTGGCTAGTTGAACCAAACTTGACTTTTCAAGCTTACTTTTGTCCAAATGAAATATGTCAACTATTTTAGGATCAATGTAGAAATTGCTTGCTCCTGAATCAATTAAAATATCAATGAGATTATTAATGATCTTACCTTCCACCTCAGTTATATGGGATTGATGTTCTTCTTGTTGATCTTCTAAGGCTACATTTATTCTTGGTAAACTTGTTCCCATGTCTTCTACTGTTGTAGCATCTTGGATGGTGTGTGTGTTCTTCATTTTGTCTTCTTTGTGGGGGAAATCCTTGTACATATGATCTTCCTTGCATCCCCAACATTTTATTGGTGGTATTCCCCTTTTTCCCAAGGATTCTTCTCTCTTGGATTCATCCTTCTCAAAATAATCTTGCATATTTTTATTAGGGTTGTTTCTGTCGTAAGGAGGTTTGAATCCCTTCCTTCTCTAATCAAATTTCTCTTTCTTCTTATCCTTCAAATATTTATCCAAGGATTATTTTCCCTTGCATTGCTCATATAGGTATTTATCCTTCCTAATGGTCTCTGTCAAATTCATGGGCTCTTCATATTGAATCTTCTCTTTATAAAATTATGAAATTACACTCAAAAACCTTTGTATATTCACCTTCTCATCATGATAAACCCCACATAATTCAGTAATCCCAAGAACATATTTTCATATTCTCCCATGGTCATGCTTCCCAGCCTAAGTTCAAATAACTCTTGCATCTTCTTATCATAGAAGTTCTCTGAAAGGTACTCCTCCTGGAAATATCTCTTGAACTGCTTCCACTCTCATTAATGTGCTCAACTTGGTTCAATGGATCCCACCACATAGTATCTTTTCCATGCAAATGGTATGTGTAAATTATGGATTTTAGGTTAGATGAGTAGTTGTGCAACCTAAAATACATCATGATTCCAAGAAACTAGGCTTCATTATCATCTTCCCTTTCTCTTTCACCATCAAAGGATGGTGGCTTAAGCTTCCTCATCTCTCCTTGCAAACTATCCTATTAATTTCTTCTTCTTTGGTTCCTAATAGGAGACACTTATGGATTGCTTATGGAGTCTTCAGATGTATAAAATTTCCTTGTTGAGTAAGGAGGTTAGTGATGTCTATGAGTTCTTCTCTCACTTCTTGAATGACCATTTCTTTTGTAGTTATCTCTTCTTTCATGATGTCTACCTTCTTCCTCCTATCTTGAGTCTGATCCATTCGTTGCTTTCCTCTGCAACTAATTTAGACTTTTCATCATTTGAGAATTTATTTCATTTTGTTCTCTCATCATATTCTCATTGTCTACTTTCTAACTCTGCACTTCTATTCTCAATCTTCTCACGATCTCTATTAATGTTTTTGGCTCCCCTCTACTCTTGTGCCCATTTGATTCTATCTTTGCATTACCAACACTGATATTTTGACCTTTGGATTCTCTCTCACAACTAAAGTCTCCCTATCCTTCCTCCATCTCCCTAATCTATATTCTTATATTGAACTAATATGTTTATATCCCCTAGTTTTGCAAAATGTGCAAGCAGCCATTTTGTTAGAATTATGCATATTATAAAAAATTTGTTAATTAATGATACATATCCTTTTTATGTTCAAATCGTGAAGAATTATATCACATTTATTCCAATTATACTAATTCCAGGTTATTCTCATTTGAATCATCTTTCTAACGGTTGTACTCATGTCCCATTCTGAGTTCCAAATGAAAATTTACAACATTCACAAGTTGTAATTTCCACCCACTTATTGCTTCATAAATCTATTTATTACTTTTTGAGCAATTTTAGTGACCAATTCAAAATTCTAGGTGGATATATGTCTTCTCCTCCTCGAGACCTTTCTCTTCCTGCACATATTCACATACCTAGATTCCAAATCTAACTCCATTAATGTCTTCTATGTCTCATAAGTTTTCCATAGACTACTCGTGTGCCTCAAACGATGAAGATTGCTCACAAATATCACCGAACCCCGACCATCAACAATCGACTATCTCTTGTCTGACGTGGAAACTATGTTGATGTGGCATGACACGTAGATTATGACATGGAATGACATGTCATCATGAGGAATCAATGAGACTGATGTGGCATGACATGTGGATGTTGACATCGCATGACACATCACCATCCCCTTTCCTTCATCGGTCATCGACAATTTCTTTTGGAAGAATTTGAAATTTTCACTAAATTTGTCGACCCTCAACCACCAGCCATCGACAATCAAAGATTTCCATTGGATGCATGAAATCCTTCGCCAAAACCTATCGATCCTCGACCATTAGCCATCGACGATCAAAGATTTATTTTGGTTTAACAAACTCTTTGCCAAACTTGTCGATCTGACCATCGGCCATCGACAAACATCAACACTTAGAAAATTTTGATCAAATCCCAAGTGAATTTGGGTCATTGATCTCCTACTCAAAATGATCCTTACCATTTATTTTCTCTGACTTCCCAAACGGAAAAAAATGAATATGGATCGTTCTTCCTCATTTTCCCAACCTTTGAAATGAATCTCGATCATTGATCTAGTAACCTTTCCAAACTTTGAAAGATTATAAATTTTTAAATTGGTCAACGGTGAATCTAGGTTGTTAATCTCAAGATCAAAAACGATGTCAGTCGTCGATTATTTTAACTCTTCCCAGCACTACAACGACCATTAAAACTCAATTTTTTCAACCTTCTAAATTGAATCCAGTTTTGCAACTCTGTAGATCAACTCCATTAACTTTTTAGACAGTCTTGAGTCATTTAATTCGGATCTTTCTCGCGAAATTGGTGAATTTCTCTCTAATTTTTTTGTTTTCCCAAATTTCGCATAGATCAAAATATACAACAACGAATTTTCCCAATTTGCACTTGTCTTGGCCCACACAAGTCTGGTGTTTGAACTAGAAGCTTTAATACCACTCTGTAACATACCCAGCCACTAGCAAGGTGGCCACGCTACTTCAAATTACACTTCAAGATCTGATTTTTAATTCTGATAACAATTAATTAATAAAGAAGCATGAAAGAAATGCAATAATTGCACATGAAATAATCAAGATTCATGCTAGACTTAAAAATAATACTTAATCATGCCATGCACAACAATAACCAACAAGCATGAACATTAAAACTACATATCTTAGAGATAATTATTAATTCACAGTAGAAATAATTATACAAGAAAATAAAACCATGACACAAAGAACATGTCTTTAATAAAACCAATCACTAATTGGCTACAGACCAAGGATGTTCCACCCAACCTTAGACATTGTTTTTCCAAGTCTCAACAGCAGGTCACCCATGAGTCAAGGCTATGAATCCACAAGGATGGGTTCCGGAGCGACACTCAGCTTCCCAAACCAATCAACACTCAATCTCTCACAGGTTTCTCAACACACATAAATACAAAATATACCAACTATCTTTTCTCTAGTCTGCACCACTCAAAGACATTGAACCCCTTTCACTACCACACAGTCCCTAAATATGTCCACTTCTTTATAGGGCTCCAATGCATCTGGTTGAGAATCTCCATGCTGGGACTCTCAGGATTCACAGTTTTGAACAAGGTTTAACACATGTCAATGCATCTTAGGAATACATGCACCAATTCATGGATGGAATACACCAGTAATTACTACAACCAACAAAACAATGGTTCATTTCCTCAACAATTCATCCCCATGTCCCAACCAAGAAAAATAATGAATGAGGAATAATGAATTTATGGTAAACCAAATGATGAGCAACAATGAATGAAAAATAACCCCCAAACAACCCAAAAGAGGGGTTTATATAGTTACATGGAAAATCAAGAACCACATGGCTTTCCCCCCAAGAAGCTCATGTAACCAATTTTCCCCAAATAAAAACCAATATGGGTAAATAAAATATAATAGAAAGACTTATCCCATTTATCCCCCTCTGTCGTGGAATCATATCCCCCTATAACTATTTTCCTAGCTTTCCTCGCATCTAACGATGTATTTTATTATTTGCAATGTTCAAAGTATTACATTTCCTAGGCACTTTGACCCCTAGGTGTCTTATTTATCTTCCTGCACATATTCACATACCCATATTCCAAATCTGGCTCCATGGATGTCTTATATGGCTCATAATTTTTCCATAGACTACTCTTGCGTCTCAAATGG
>SNQJ01S0043928.1:0-10535 GCA_010110895.2 Picea sitchensis | reverse complement strand
ACTATCAACCAACAAGAAGAATTCAAGCATGTTCAATAATTTGTTGAGAAAAGGAGGAAATGATACTCCAAGAAATCTCTCAAATCCTAGCAGTTGCTGGAAACATCTATGCATCTCAGGAGGAGAAATTCTTGATAGCAATCAGGAACATACTTTCACTCTGGGAAGTGATAGAAGACAAAAAAAATCCATGAGTAATATCAAGATGAAGACCTAGAAGAGATCAAATGGCCATGGGAAACATTTGATAGAGAGTAGACATTAGAACATGAGATTGAGGAATTTCTACCATGCCTATCATCAAATCATTTATGCGTACAAGAGACCAATAAACAAATAGTAGATGATATGCATGGCATGACAAAGGAGGATATACAAATTAGAGGTAATGAACAAGTGAACCAAGGGCATCACAACTACAATGAATTGTGGTTCTGGGCAACTATCAGTTCACAACATTACTGCACTCTTCAACAATTCTTGACATTATATCAATCAAAGCAGTTGATTTCTCATATTATGGTATCTATCAAAGTATATCTTTCAAACATGAATATGATTTTATTTGTAATCATGTTACGCAAATGGATCCATTGGAAGTATTCCTATACTTGAAAGAGATTTTATTTTAAAGGAAAGTAGGATAGGGTAGAAGAATAAATAAATAAACAAAACAATAAAGATAAAAATAAGCCTAGTTGTGAAAATCGGTTTACTAGTGCAACTGGACATGAGTTTTGCTTGAAAATCGGGCAATTGGCGGGAAAAGTTCTCAATAAGTTCTACATGTTGGTTCAATATTATATCTTGATTCTTCAAATCATTTTTTTTATATGCTTGTATTGGATTATGTGGGATTCCTTAAGGCCTTCCTTCCAATAGGTCTCATCCCATCGACTTCAAAACTCTATCTGGGATCAAGATCAAGATATATTTATAATTCCTTGGAACTTGTATGCCTCAATGACAGGCTTCCTCGATGGTACCAGTGGGAATGCATTAATTCCTTCTGACTATCAGATCTTGTAGGTTACTTGACACCAACACATTCATTTGTGCCTGACATGATGCATTAAGGTACCTTGGTTCTCATTGACATCAATGGTGAGTGATATCACATTGGTTAATGGCATACATTAATGGTCGGTAATCCAATTATTTATTTCCATGCTTGACATCAACACATCCATTCACATGGTAAGAATTGTACCATGGATTCAGGTTTTGAATAAGACTGTATAGGTTAATGGTATCAATAGTTGTGGCCTTTTCCACATTTTTTCAAATAAAAATGAGATGTAATTCTTGTTGCAGTATTTTTCCCTGTAGCATAGTTTCTAGTTCCCTGTAATAGTATTCATGGTTGTTATTTTGGTTTTAGTAGTATTTCTCATTTGATGATAAAAAAAAAAATAGAGTTTTCAGATCTTAAATCAAATATCAGATCTCAGACGGATGCATGAGGACATGCATCATCCTCAGTATGGGGGAGAGAGAGTATTGAGGTATCAATGTCCTTCTATGGTTCCATATGCAGTTCTAGTTCCAAGTCCTTCAGATAGTCTTCAACATACTTTTTTTTTCCCAAGCATCCAAGCACCAGATAATCATCTTCTTCTAATCATTTTCAAATCATCATGACAACAGAGAGGTAAAACAGAACAACATAATTTCAAGCATTTAAGTATTTGACTTTTGCGTCAACATCAAAATTTATTTCAAAAAACTTTATAGAGGAAAGTTGCACACGATTATAGCTTACTTTTCCTTATGAAGATGTTTTAGAGAAATTCTATAGTTTTTTTTAGACTTTTTGTAGCTACCAAAACTCCCATGTAAAGTGATGTAGCTACCAAACTTGTAGAAAACTATCTTCAAGGATGATCTTTGCACGACATTTGCAAGAATATGAGGATGAATTAAAAAATTCTGAGGTATGGGTTTTGAGGAGAATATGATAATTTGAATAAATCACGTACATAATTTTCATAAAATGCATGATAAGGGATGCACGAGCATGTTTTAAAGATAATTTAATAAAAGTTACCAGAATTTATGTATTAGTAACATCTATTTTTTGTAGCAGATTCATAGTGTTATATGGTTGCATGCATCCCAAGACTATATCGTGACTTGGAGATGGTTCCAAATCAGCACCAGAGGCTCATCCACTTATCATCCTAGGTCAATATTCCACTAGGTCAACACACAAGCAAGGTCAAATTTTTGGTCTATGCATAATAAAATGGTAGGGTACCTGAGTTGAATCAGCGCCAAATTTGCCACAAGTTTTAGACCTCTAGCAGCATAAATTTGATTACATGGATCCCACTTCGGCCAACTAGTACCGATTCTAGCTTCATACAGAGGTAAAACTTGAGGTAAAACTAATTTTAAGACTTTTTGATTTATTAAAATTTTTGGAAATGATGATAAGCAACTACTTAAGCTTGAAATTTATCCTTTGGAATAATTTCATCCCCTATCTTTTCACTTTGTATACCACCCCTCTGACATGTTTACTCCTTACCCTTGAACTCTTTTGTCATCATTCTACTCCATTGTATAACACCTTTCCTTTCACTTTATACTTTCTTTATTTTTTATTACCATGATTCAATATAAATCTAAGAATTCAACATGATGTTTCTCCTATTCAAATACATCATTGGCATATTATTTTATGAACCGATAGACAATATGGATTCAAGAACACAACACACTATTGATTGGTTGAAGGAAATATCCTTTGAAGATACAATGGGTAGTCTTGTATGAATCTGAGTATGATGGCATAACAGTAATGAGTTTCCCCCTTGACACTTTTTTAGATCTGCACATTTATAAATTGCAAGTAAAATGAAGAAGATAGCTTCTAAGTGATATCCTTTGTGTGGGGTATTGTTGCCAGCATATCATTGAAGTTTTTAAGTGTTCCGGTGATGAAAATCAGCACTAAAAGGATTCTACAACAATTTTGTGCCTTAATTTTTCAAGCTAATCTTTTGTGACATTATTAAATCAACATTAAATTAACCATACATAAATACTTATTTCTACTAGATTCATTGTCATCAAGAAAGGATTGAAGTAGACCTACCTCAACAGATGATACTAATTTCATCCTCTTAAATCAGCCAACATTCAAAACATACGGTTCCAACATGATTTCAACAGCAAGCATCCTTCAAATTTAGTAAGCTAGACTAAGGTAACTTTGTTGATTATTGATTGTTGATTTGAAATAGTATTTCTAGCAGGTTTTACCCTTGATAGAGAAGAGAATTAGTGGCAGCTTGAAGACTATTGTTGGTATGTTTCAAACCATCAGATACCCTTCCCATAGGTTCTCTATCATTATTATAAAACAAAGATCAAGGAGACTTTAAGTCAAGTAGATGAAGACGAGTATTTTAAGAAATGGAAAAGCATTGTTGGAAATGAGGTAAAAACATGTCTTTCTATCTTAGTCTTAATTAAGAATACTTCAGCAGTGAGCCAATGACCTAATGAGCAGATTTGAAGATCAATTAGGAAGCATGATTTTTTATAATAGTTTGGCATCATCCCTTTACTTGAGTACGGGGAGACACATGTCATTCATCATTTTAATCTCTTGTTTGAATATTTGGGTTTGATTCATGGAGGATATTTCTTGCTTAGCTTTTGATATTCATGGACCTTTCATTATCACATGTGGGAGATCTCATAGTTCAAGTTTGTTTTCACTTTGAGGTTGTTGGTGAACCTTGTATTTGACCCTACTACACTCACATTTGATAACCTTGACCATCACATAGGGTATGAGTAGGATGAATATGAAATTGTAGATGTTTTTGAAGTATCCAAAAGGAGAAGAACCTGATTTTCAAAATATTAAATCCCTCCACTTTCTAATACAGAACACATTGAGCCTATTATACCAACATTTAGCGATTTTAACTCTATACAACATTAGGATCTAGTCAAACCAATTGTGTATTCCAACTCCACTCATGCTTTAGTCTATGTGTAGTCAGTCTTGGATTAAAGAAACAATGTAAGAAGTTATAGAAGGTCAATGAAAAATTGTCATTGAAGGACAAAATGTTATGCAATATTTCCAGGAGAACAAAACACTATAACTTGAACTTGAGGCATGAAAGAAGAAAGCATGATCCAATTTTAATATATTTAAATGTTTCCAAGTATTGTTGGGACAGTTGGGTTGTGCAGTTTTTTCAAATATTGCAAAGTTATCATTTTCCTACTTCATTGGCACGAGGACATGCCAACCTCGAGCATGGTGGAGATGTTGGGTCATCGATTTGACACCTTTTTCACCGTTAGAATTACTTATTTTCTGATAATTTCTCCTTTCCTTCCATCCATCCATTGCCATCTTTATCTTATTTCCTCATGAATGCACCAATATAAACTTCCAAGCATTAAGTGGTTAATTTTCATTAATTTCCTTTTTTTTAATGAATTAAAGAGGATTATGATCAGTTTACTAATGACAGTTGATGAAGTATGTAGCCACAGTTTAGTCCTTCCAAGCCTAAAGAGCTCCAAGCCACCACAATTTACTTCCTGCTACTGTCATTGTCGATTCTCATAGTTCCACTTGCCCAAATGAGAATCGACCACATAGAATTTGCAGATAGAAGGTTCGAGATGGTTATGTGTCCATTATATCATGCCCAAGTTGATGACATGAATCTCCAGCTCTTGGTCAAATATTTATGTTAGCTTGCGTCAGTTTCCAAGAAGTGATTTTGTGGGGTAAATTGCAAGAAGATGCAGGTGAATATTTGAAATTTGGGACATGGGTTTTGTGTAGAATGACCCCAATTAGATAATAAGTTGTTGGTTTCCCAAAAACATGAAGGATATGGGTGATATTCTTGATTATTTAAAACAATTTTTCCTAGAATTATAGTTTCGGTTGGGTTTGAGATCCATGAGAATTGGATCTATGCAATCTTGATTGTAATATATAAATAGGGGTCATCGGAACTTCATGGGGACACACATAATTTATTATTAGATCATTGTAACATTGTATTGTTGTTGAATTAATATATCAAGATTCGGTTTTTGTTCAATTCATGAGTTTTATGCATTGAGTTTATAAGTTCATCCTTATATACATTACTTTCTAAGTAGAGTTCCTCGAACCAAGAGGGCCCCTTGAAGAGGAGTTCGCTACTCATTTACTTTCCTGTTGGTATTGTTTTCTTATTCAATTGTGATATTTTACATTTTTGTTTATTTCTTTCATGACATTTTATTCACTTCTGCTCACACAAGATAACTAACACAGTTGACATCAATTGAACAATTGATTGTTATTTCCACAGCAGAAACTAGGATTGCTTCATATGATTGAAATAATGCACTTAAAATTCTAGTATATTGATGATCCTAAGTGTTATAATTATCTTTGTTTATTTACAATTCTGTTTTTTCATCATTAGTAAATGATTTTCTCTTTTTGCAGCTAAATAATGAACAATTACTATTTTTTGTAGCTATTTTTGCATGCACTTCATCAGTTTACAATCTCTAAGTTGATGATTTAATGTAGCAGAATTCATCTAATTGAATTGACTAACAGATGTTGTGCATGGTATTCATTTTTTTCTTCTCCGTGAGGGAAATCTTTGTACATGTGATCTTCCTTGCATCCCCAACATTTGATTGGTGGTCTTCCCCTTAGTAGACCGATCTTGCAGATTTTTATTAGGGTCATTTCTATTGAAAGGAGGTTTGAATCCGTTCCTTGTCTGCTCGTATTTCTCTTTCTTCTTATACTTCCAATATTTTTGCAAGGATTCTCTTCCCTTTCCTTGTTCATACAGGTACTTATCCTTCTTAATTATCTCTGTCAAAGTCTTGGACTCGTCATATTGAATCTTCTCTTTATAAAATGATGTAAGTCCACTCAAAAACCTCTATATCTTCACCTTCTTATCCTTGATAAACACCACATACTTCAGCAATCCCAAGAACTTATTTTCATATTATCCCATGGTCATGCTTCCCAACCTGAGTTCAAAGAACTCTTGCATCTTGTTGTCATAAAAGTGCTCTGAAATGTATTCCTTCTGAAAATATCTCTTGATCTACTTCCAAGTGATCCTACTCTCATTAATGTGCTCAACTTGCTTCAACTAATCCCACCACATAAAAAAAAATCCATACAAATGGTATGTGGCAATTTTGGCTTCTAGGTTAGATGAGTAGTTGTGCAATTGAAAATACTTCCTAATTCCAAGAAACCAAGCTTTAACATCATTTTCCTTTTCTCTTTCATCATCAAATGATGGTGGCTTAAGATTCCTTAGATCTCCTTTGTAAATATCCAATTCATGTCTTCTTATTTGGTTCATAACATGAGACACTTATGGACTACTTATGGAGTGTTCAGATGCATAAATTTTCCTTGTTGAGTAAGGAGGTGAGTGATGTTTAGGAGTTATGCTAGCACTTATTGAATGAGCAGTTCTTCTATAGTTATCTCTTCTTTCATGATGTATGACTTCTTCATCTTGTATTGAGTCTAATCCATTCTTTGCTTGCCTCTACAACTGATTTAGTCTTTGCATCATTTGATAATTTATTTGATTTTTTTCTCTCATCATCTTCAACATTCAAGATTTACTTCCCCATCAAAGTATTCTTCTTCTAAATATGAATTTTCTTTCTGATTGTCTTCATTTTATGTATTAGTAGACTTTGTATACATGTCCATGAAGAGAAATTATTCTTTGTTAATATCATAAACATATACAACACTTTCTTCAGACAAGGTACTATCCTTTTTAGATTAAAAACTCTTCTTCTTAGTATATTTTCTTGTTTTGTGTTTATAAGGTTTGCTTTTATTGTTATGTTCTTATTCATCATAATTGTATTCATTGTCATTGTCTTCCCTTTTTATATATGGAAATTTAGCAACAAAATTTCCTACTCTACCACAATTAAAACATTTGAAGGGTAGCTTACCTATGTATTGTCCAGATCCTATTTTTAGTTTTCTCACAAATTGTGCTTCTTCTGTATCTGATTCATGGCTGGAAAAATCACAAGAATTGTGTCATTTTTTCTTCTTTGATTCTTTGAAAGTTGCTTCCTTTGGTGCTTAATTTTATTTTTTTTGTCCTCGTCTCATATGCATTGAGAACCCCATGCAATTCATCCATTGTTAATGAATCAATATCCTTCATTTCTTCAATGGTGAAAAATTTGGCATCAAATCTTAAGGGAAGTGGCCTTAACACCTTTTGTACAATCATCGGTTCTTCAACCTTTTCAACAAGTCCTTTGATGGTCTTGACAATTTCATCAACGTAAAGAAGATAGGATGCAACATTCTCTTCATCTTTCATTTTCAGGCTCTCAAACTCTCTTCTATGAGTTTTTAGATTTTCCTTATTAACTTTTTCATTGCCTTCATAGATATTTTGAATCTTGTCCCAAATTTATTTTTTCGATCTACAATGCATCGCCTTGACAAACTCAGATTCTGATAGACCACACAAGATTGAATTCATGGCTTTTCCATTATTTCCACTAGGATTCTTCCCAGCCGCACTTGTTTGTGGATTTGTTGGGGTTGTATAACCAGTCATGGTTGATTCCCAAATATCAAACCTAAGGTCCATTAGATATCATGTTTTCATCATTATTCTCTAGAAGGCATAGTTTGTTTATATCAAACAACATATCCCTATTTGTGGAAAAACCTTCTTGAGCAGCCATGTATGCTCCCGAGATATACCTTCCAGTGGTTATATTTTTTTCGAAGGAATCGACTCTGATACCAATTGTTGAACTTTTTCTTATACTGAGAGTGGGGGGTGAATCAGTATAATATACTTTTTACTTTAAATGAGCATTCATCAATCATTCATTAACTTTAAAACAATAAATGCATGTAAACTCAAATCACAGTACACAAAGTTTAATTTGGAAACCCTTGTGGGAGAAAACCACAAAAAAATATCTTTATAAATGTCTGTAGGCACCAACCTATTATTACAAAGCTTGTAGGAACTAACCTACTAGAGACACAAATCTCTTCATCTAAGCACCAAATCGACAAGATATTGTGTAGGGACCAACCTCTGGAGACACCAATCAGTTGAGCACCAACTCAGTAAGACCTGTATAGTTATCAATCCAATATTTTCATACACAGAGTATATTTTTACTTCACATGTATGCTTCATACCTCATGCATTTCAAAACATCATCACATCCTTGACTTAAATGCTCCAATTCCTCTCCTTGCTTCATACCCTAGACATAGCTTCAAACCCTAGTTAGATTTAGCCTTCATTCCCTAGAAAACCTCATAGCATCATTCCCAAAATATAATTCTAGACTATAGCATCAGAACCTCAAAACAATGCACTTTTCAACATCATAGACCTTATTCCTTCATAGTGCACCTGTAAAACTCCAAAAAAACTCCTCTTGTTCACCTTTAGACCCCAAGAATATTCATCGACTCTTTTTTCACACCTCATATCTCTTGTTTGCACTTGTACTTTCTCTTCTTGCTTGGATTCTCTTCAAATGTGCACATCTATCCTATATTTATAATGTTTCTATGTTCACTTATGGGGGAGACTTGTAAAACCGGTTGGGTCAACCTATACTTTCTAGCTAGGTCATCCGGACAAAATCTTTCATATCTCCTCTTTCCTATGGAGTTAGAGGGAGTTCCATATACCATAGGAAAGGTCTCGGAATAAAAATTTCAACCATATATCCTATGCACCCATTTGAGCTATGTCTTTAGAGTAAAAATTCCTTCAAAGGTAGGGTATCCAAACTGAGCACAAAAAATCCAAAAACAATATTTCCAATAATCTCCATCTTGCAATCTTTATCTTGAACATTTGTAGCCTCCCCCTATCTTTGACATCAATGACAACAATATTTCCAACAACTGTAAAATCTTTTAACCTCCACTTTATCAAGTTATACAACTTGATTCTTGAGGTTATTAGACCTGCAAACCAAGGTGTCATGATGCATTATTACAACACATTACCTCATCCTTATCGAAATTGATTAGAGGATAAAAATGTAAAAACTTTAGGTTCAACTCTACAAACTTGTTTGGAATTTGAAGAGAAATCTCTCAAAACAAGTACGATCCTAAAAGACCCTGTGAAGAAGACCAATATATCTATTATCCTACAATTGGTTCAAGATATGAATAAAATAATGATTTCCTTTCAAAGGATATTGATGACTCTATCTTCCCTTAAACCATATTTTGAGGCCCCTTCCCAACCTCAACCACATAAATTTCAACCCAATACCATCCTTCAATTATCATGGTGTAGTTACTATAATGAGACTCATGACATGGAGTACTTGTGACATTTTTATGTTTGCAAAAGAGCATTTGCATGGTAAGAAAATTGCACAAACAATTGCAATGCTAGATTAGGTTGAGGACGAATATGTTTCTTAGTTCCTACTAGAAATGAAGTCTACAATAGTAGAAACAAATTTAATTCAATGTCTAACAATAGGAATTTTGTTGCTAACCATGAAAAATTTTCGAACAACACTTTGAATGCTCAAAATTATGTTGTTTCTACTTCAAAACAACAAGTTTCTAATGTTGTTTTACTTGCAAAACCGATGCCTACAACACTTTTATTTCCTTGGTATGATATTGTGAATGACTTGGTAGCTGCTAAAGTTAATATGGGTGTACTCAAAGCTCTTAGATCTCCAAAACAACTAAAAAAATTGCACAAAGCGTTAGATATTATGGCATAGCCAAGAGTACAAACACAACCTAAAATTTCTACCACAAATACTACCACTCCTCTTGAAGAACAATTCCCTAATCTATGACCACAATTTCTTACAAACCTCCCATCAATAATGCTCATTTATATTTGTCTATGAAAATCATGGACATGATTACTCATTCTTGTTCAGAAGATGGAGGATCTTTCCCAAATGTTGTGTCAAAGATCATCATGGAAGAACTTAATTTGTCATGTACCAATGAAAACTCAAGGAATTTTCTTTCTTTTAATAAGAAACAATAGTCCACTATAAGGGAAGTCAAGGATGTAGCCTTTGTTTTATGTACTTACCTTGAAATGAACAACTTGCAATATCTAAGTCATGGATATGGGAGTGAGTAACTATTCCATTATCCTTGGTCGTGATTATAAAACCTTGACTAGTGATTATTTAAGTGGGGATGGCACTCATTTGATTATCCATAAAAATCATACTAGTATCATAGTCTAGAGAGAAGGTATAATCACTCTTATGTTGAAAATTTCTAACCAAATGTAAATTCCATCAAGACCGATTTCGGTACCTATTCTATCTTTATTGAAGAGGAAAGCATGAATCCTATTGATCCTACATCTAGTTGTGATGATCAAGTACAACACATGAATTTTGATGGTGACTCTTCAAGTCAAGGGTGTGGTGCCAATATTGTACTATACTCAGCTTTACAAAATCTCATCATTTTGTGTATCGACTTAATTTCCTTTTTAGAA
>SNQJ01S0043927.1:11586-29772 GCA_010110895.2 Picea sitchensis | reverse complement strand
AGTATTAGTCAGGGAAAGCTTGAGTCCATGTGTTGTTCCAACAGTACTCAGTCCGAAGAAAGACGGAGGCTGGAGGATGTGTACTGACTTGAGGGAGATTAACAAGATAACCATCAGATACAGATTTCCATTGCCAAGGATGGATGATTTGATGGACTATTTGAGTGGAGAAAAATACTTTTCAAAGATTGATTTAAAAAGCGGTTATCACCAAATCTGCATGAGAGAAGGTGATGAATGGAAAACAACATTCAAAACCAACGAGGGGTTGTATGAATGGCTTATTATGCCGTTTGTCTTAACAAATGCACCAAGTACCTTCATGAGGTTGATGAACGAAGTCCTGAAGGAGTTCATCGGGAAATTTGTCATTGTGTATTTGGATGACATACTGGTTTTTAGTAAAACAACAGTGGAGCATCTGAAGCATTTGGCTACAGTGATGTGGAAATTATAGCAGGAGAAGTTGTTGATAAACATGAAGAAGTCCTCATTCATGAAGACAGAGCTCATTTATTTTGGATTTCTTATTTCGGAAAATGAGTTGAGGATGGATCCAGATAAAGTGGAAGTGATCAAGAATTGACCATCTCCGAAGAGCATATTTGAGGTGAGAAGTTTTCACGGATTGGCTAGTTTCTACCGAAAGTTCATCAGGAATTTCAGTGGAATTAGTGCAGTGATGATGGATATAGTGAAGAAAAGACACAAATCTTTTCACTGGACTGAAGAGGCTGAGAAGAGTTTTAATCTGTTGAAGAGGAAGATCACGGAACAACCAGTTTTGGTGTTGCCGGATTTCCAAAAGACATTTCAGGTGAAATGCGATGCAAGCGGATTTGCAATCAGAGCAGTCTCGAGTCAGGAAGACAGGACAATAGTGTATTTCAACGAGAAGCTGAATGAAGCAAAGTTGAAATATTCCACTTATGATAATGAATTTTACGCTATCATACAAACACTAAAGAAATGGAGGCATTACTTGATCCCGAAAGAGTTTGTCTTGTACAGTGACAATCATGCACTGCAGTTTGTGAATCAACATGAAAAGTTGAATCAGAAACATGTCAAATGGGTTGAGTATATGCAGAATTTCACTTTTGTGAAAAAACATATTTCTGGTACTGCTAACAAAGTTGTTGATGCTTTGAGCAAGAAGTGTTTGCTGTTGCAGGAGTTCGGAGTCAAAACTTTGGGGTTTGATGATCTCAGGGACATGTACGCAGATGATCAGGATTTTAAGGAGGCATATGAAGCGGTTGAGAATCAAGTTCTCAGAGACAAAATCTCGTGGATAGAATACATGATCCAGGAAGGATTGTTGTTAAGAGGCAATCAACTGTGTATTCCGAAATGCTCCATGAGGGAGAATATGTTAAAGGAGAAACATAGTGGAGGATTAGCAGGGCACTTTGGTCACGACAAGACGTTCAAAAAATTGAACAATTCATATTTTTGGCCGGGAATGCGAGCATATGTCAAGAGATTCATGGACAGATGCAGAGTTTTCCAGCATTCGAAGGGAAGAAGACATAATGCGGGGTTTTATCAACCATTGCCCATACCAGAGAGGCCGTGGGATGCAATTAGCATGGATTTTGTATTGGGATTGCCAAGAACACAAAAAGGTTGTGATTCAATCTTTGTGGTGGTGGATATATTTTCCAAGATGGCACACTTCATTCCATGTCAGAAGACCAATGACGCAACTCACATTGCGAACCTGTTTTTCAAAGAGGTCATTCAACTTCATGGGTTGCCAAGAAGCATAGTTTCGGATCGAGACACTAAGTTCATAGAGGATTTTTGGAGGAAATTATGGAAGAAGCTGGGAAGTAACTTGGCATTTAGTTCAGCTTATCATCCTCAAACGGATGGACAAACAGAGGTAGTAAACATGAGTCTAGGAGACTTGCTGAGGAGCTTGGTGACAGAACACCACAACCAGTGGGACAATATATTACCACAAGAAAAGTTTGCTTATAATGACTCAGTTAACATGCGTACAGGGCAAAGTCCATTTTAGATTGTCTATGGCATGCAGTCGAGAGAAATTTCTGAACTGAGAGAGTCATAACAGACTGCAATTAGGAGCGCTAGTGCAGAAGAATTCGCAGAGGTGATGAGGGAACTTCACAGCAAGGTGAAGGAACGATTGCAGAATTCAAGCCAGGAATATAAACGTAGGGCAGATCAGCACAGAAGACAACTTCAGTTTGAGGTTGGTGACTTGGTTCTAGCACATTTGAGAAAAGAAAGGTTCCCGAGAGGAACATATAATAAGCTGAAGATGAAGAAAATCGGACCATGCAGGGTCTTGAAGAAATGTGGGGCAAATGCTTACGAGATTGAATTACCCGATGGGATCGAAATTTCTCCAATATTCAATATCTCGGATTTGTACCCATATAGAGCTGAGGAAACAAACACTGGAGATGAAAATCCAATGATCCAGTGGACGAAGCAGATGCCAGTTGCGGATAAACCACAGATGGAGTGCATACTAGACAAAAGAGTGAGTAAAAGGACCAGGCGAAAGAAATACTTCGAGTATCTGGTTAGGTGGAAGAACCATCCAGTTAAAGATGCCAGATGGGAGACCGAAGCAGAGATACAGAAGCATGGACATACTGTGCATGATCTCATGGACAAGAGCCCATGAAAATTTTCAAGCGAGGGAGTATGATGCAGGAGCATCGCCGACATTAAGCGAGCCAGCGCGGAAGACGATGGACAACTGGAAAGCGCCAGCCCAATTTTTTTTGAAATTCCCTTGGATCGATGCGCCATATTAAATGAAGTCATTTAAGAAGAGACACACTTGTGTAATGTAATCGGACCTTGAGCAGCTCGCTCTCGTCCTTAGTAGGTAGGAGGCATTTATAGTAGTTAATGCAGGTAGATAGAATTTAATTCTATATTAGACAATTTGAGAGCGCAAGAGGGAAATAGGATATAGACACCCTCATTGTGTATTGTATCATTATCAGGGAGAAGGAAGAGCAAGAACATGCAGATAGTTGTGTAAGAACACCCATGTACAGATATTTGGATTAATAGAAAGCCTTGATTCAAATTCATGGTTTGTGTTGTTCTCTATGTATTGATGTTATGCTCATGAATATTTACTTCATGTAATACATTTGATTTGATATGCTTTGTATATGATTTCATGTTCTAAGTTCAAGTCTGAAAGGAAGAGGGAATGAGTTTCAATTGTTTCTCTATCTGAGCAAGAATTCCTGCAAGGAGTGCAGTGGAAGTGTCCGCAAGCAGTGCGTCGACAAGAATTCAGGGTTGCGTCTCTAAAGCTCAGATAGTTTTACTTTTGTTCTCATTTCCCCAGAAGGGTAGTTGGGCAGAGGAGCCGTGCAAGGAGTGTGCAGGCCAAGTGAAGTTCAGGGTTGCGAACCTGAGCAGGATTTAAAAGACTGTTGTTGCAGGAGTGCGCAGGGTCGGAGGAATTTAACATTTCGGGTGTTTGGAGGGTGCCGTAAGGAGTGCGTGCAAAGATTCTCTTTGAGGCTTGAAGTTGTGAGAAGCTCAGGAGGAGTAAATACTTTGAAAACATTGAGGAGCATCGAAAGTTTGTAGCGCAAGCGGATAAGTCCATGGAAGAGTCCTTGGTTTCCTTCGTATAAATCATCAAAGGGAAGAGACCGACGGTCAGAAATCTGCGGGGAGGATTAGCAAAATCCCGCCAACCGTCAGATCTGCCAGAGAAGCGAGAAGGTTACAACTACATCCGGAGTTCAAGCTCAGGAGATTATGGATTGTTGGATCGTCACACAAACACCCATCAGCTGTTGGATTGACCCGAAGTTGCACAAGGTTTAGGTTCTGTGAACCGGAGGAGGAAAAGTCCAACGAGAGGTGTGGCCATCGGGATTTCGTCATTTGCGAAATCAGAAACCCTGTGAGCAAGTGATCGGGGAAAATCCATGTTGGAAACCCCATAAAGGATCGACACCGTCCATCCACTTGGGACGCGTGTCATAAATCTGAGGGAAGTTGGGGATCGACATTTCGCGAGTCAGGGAGAAAAGGAGGACTTACAACTTGGAATCGTGAAGTCCGATTTTCCGAAAAGAGGAAAGCTCCGTGTGGAACCCAGTTGATGTCATCTCGTCATAACAAGGCATCAGGAATTTCCACGGTGAAAACCCCGAAGTGGCGAGGGCCGTCCATCTTTGAGGATGCATGGCATCGATCTCGATTTTCAGAGAAAGTCCCGAAGAGGAGTCATATCGGGGAATCGACTTTCGATAGATCGGGGAAAGCGGAGGTAAAAGCACTTCAGCATTTGAAGTCGCGAAACCCCGAGGGATATATGGAACCATTGATTTTAGTGACCGATCATAGTCGTTGATGGTGGTTTTACGGTGGAAGGGCATCCTAGAGACGTCACATCGGGAATCGGGGATCCGGGGAATAAGGAATCACATACACCTCGACATCAGAAACCCCAAAATACCGAAAGGAGGTAGGACTGAGGTCATGTGAAAGGAGGTCGTGTGGACCACGAGCCTAGCCCAGAGGTTGATCGAAGATTATAGTATATTGAGAAAATGGAGATCGGGAGATCGAGAACCGAAGGGTCATAACATCGGGAGTTTGAAAACCCCGAAACCCAATTTTTTTGTTCTTCTGTCATGAAGAAAATAATAGTTGGACTAGAGACTGAGAGGAGCAGAATAGACCTGTGGGACAATTTTAAGGAAGATTCCAGGGGTGAATCGAAGGAGCCGCTCTGGCTCGAAATTAGAGTTAGAACGATCCTTCAGACTGGGAGGTCAGCGCAGAGGTCTTTGTCGAGGCAGAGGGTGCAGTCTGCGTCACTTTGACCACTCTTTGTATGATCCAATGTCTAAATTCATTGTAATTGCATCAACAACATTATTGGGTCTTTCAAATTCTTGTCTAATGTCTATCCTGACAAGTGACTAACCGAATGTTGAAAGTTGATGCATAATCTCAGTAAGACTGTGATTCATAATTGGCTGGTCCCCAATAGAACACAATTATTAGTAAAAAAGTTCAATTGATTCCAAAAACTAGAAGAAAAAGTAAGATGGTGTCAACCAAACCAATAATACATGTATGCCAGCAACAAACACAAAAATATGCATAACTTGGGAATTTGATTTTATCTCATTTGTAAATGTTTCTTCCTTTAGTGTTCTAGAAATTCCATTAGAAAGTAATTTATGAGTACATTCATGAGTATCTTACAATTTTCCATATACATTTCCTAATTTCACCCTAAAAGTTTCATTTGGAAGAATTTGTTTCCAAAATTCTACACCAAAGTCTAGATATTCTTAACACTACAAGAAAAACACCCTATAGTGGATGTTTTTGTGGAGGTTTTTAGTGTTACAATATTTGGAAATGGACCTTATCCCTACCAATAACGACAAAATGTTATCACAAAAACCCACACTTCTTGAGATAATTTCGTAAATATCAAATGCAACTTTGGTGTAACTAAGAGGGGGCCATTTTCACCTCACTAACCCTCTTCTACACTTTAGGTTGACTCTCCTCTGACTCAAGGGGGGATTCCCTAGGATAGGATTGCTAGGATTTTTAGGCAATTAATTCCAAATTGATATGAATATAAAATCCAACAAAATAATTTTGAAAGGATTAGGAGAATGCAGTTGATGGAAGGACTCAAGACTAATTTCCTTCTATTGGGAAATGGGGTCACCTAAGGAACCTCTTTTATAAATTACAAGTGAAAATAAAATGATAATTAGGGTTGTCCAATACAAACCCTAATAACTTATTATAGTGGCCCAACAAGTTTCAAAATGATCAAGGTGAAGATCTTCCACTAGTAATCCTCCAATGGCTTTGAGAAGGAATCTATCTAGAAAGGATGAAGAGGATGCACCATCAACACTAGAGAAGCAATATTACACTTAATCATATTTTGTAATGAAAATCCACAAGGATATGAAGACAACCACATTTTCATCAAATCACACACAAAACCATTCATCCCCTGAATATCAATCCATTGATAAGAATTCATTATACAACTTCTTCAAAAGAGTGCTCTAGCTAGCCATGCATAGCATCAAAGAAAAGACAAAAGAATCTCCTCCAAAGAGTCTCCAAAACAAATTTTCAATGAAGTTCTATGGGATTTCTCTCCCAATCCAACCATTAGTACAAATGAGGAAGGGAATCTCTATTTATAGAGTGATTCTCATTTTTCTTCACAATAAAATAATAATTTCTTATGAGAGATCCTAAAATCTAGCCTAAGAAAAGTAAACTACAATTTTCCTACAACTATCAAGTCAAGAATGAAATAATATTGGGGCGGTGAAGCCACATATGCAATGATCTAAACCAAACATCCCCAAAAGAGATGTACATCTCCATAAATGAGGGAAGAAAATAGTTCTAAGGTGAAACGTCTAGCATCTAAAGGCTCTCCAAGGGATGAATCATCAATAAATTCCACCAATCATGCAAGTGAGTCTTTCTAGTCCTCCTCCAAATTGCCTATTGAAGTCTTCAAGGTGAGAAAGTCTTCTAGAATCATGAATAAGACCCTCAAAGTTGGGGAAACCCCTTCAAATCAACTCCAAGATGTCAAAAGAAGGTACAATCATTCATAAAAGAATGCTAATGTTCATCTCACATGATGGACACCTATTATCTTGGGCTCTTCATTAACCTTGAGAAATTTTCTTGATTCCAACTTTGACCAAGGGTGTTCTCTCCAAGTTGAGATATTTCTCCAACACAACCAAATTCCAAAAATGGTGGATGTTCCTCATAAAATAATTCACTTGAATTGTTCAATGGTTTTTAATAATAAACTCCCCAAATCTAGGGTGTCTTTCCAAACAAGTTTCTTAACAAACACATGCCAAGTTTCAATGATAGAGGATCACTCTACTAGATCAATGACCCACCATAATATTAAAATGGATATACATTCTAGGGCATCCTCTCTCAACTAACTCCTTTAAAGGTGGAGCCACATATATATGTGTGCATAAGATGGAGCTGGAACCTGAACACCCCCTTCCAAAGAGGATAATTTCCAAACAAAGGAAAAACTAATTGAATTCCCTAGGTTAGTTCTTTTTTTTCTTTCATAATAAGGCCATGATAAGATCATTATATATCATCTATTATGGTCATTCTGCATTTATATATTGACTAATATGCTAGAGAGATATTGTTGGAAAAATTCTTATTGTTGATGCAATCCCTTCAATCAATGCTTCAATTCTAGTGGTTGTTTAAGGGAATTAAATAAGTCAAATTGGTGCAATTGTATCTATTTTACTCCTCCCACCACTATTAATAGTACTGGAATAATCATGTTGGAAACATTTCTTCAGACAAGGTATCCTTGTTGTTGATAATATTATACAAAGTTCTTAATGGTTCTATGATGGAAAATCTTTCTCTTCTTAGATGAGTAAGCACCTATCTTATAGGTCCTACAATGAACAAACCCACCTATCTGATTATTGTTCATGTTGATATTTGATCAAATCCAATATTATTCTAAAGTTGTATTAAATCTATTCATGTTGTAACGAACTCGACCATCATTATCACTTCGTTGATGTACCTTTTTAGAGGATTTATAAGACCTACCTGAATGGTGGTGTAGATGATCAATATGAATACATAATGTACTACTAATATCCCATTATTTACAAGATAAATCAGTGCCAAAAACTACTTATATAGATGGCTAATACCTAAAAAATTGACAGTGGATATCAATAATCCATAGTAAAAACATTCTTCCCAAGATTTCCAAAATAGAGTACAATAATGTTCTAGTCATCCTCTTTGTGATTTTGGATGTCAAGTGCACAAGAGTTTGTTTTCATAAATGGTTCATCTTAAATTCCTTACTATCATAGGAAACTAAGTTATGGTAGATATAGTGTTTACCACATCAATGGAATATTCAACCTCCTAAAAAACAACATCACCTATATCCTGATTTCATGCTAGGGTCATCCACTACATGTGAAAATATAGCAAAACCTAGTTTGATCCATGAACATGTTGTCCCTATTACATGAAACCAAGTAAGTTCCCCACTGCCCATAACATAATAAATTACAAGGGGTAGTGAACTAGGTACCTTCAATCCACAAAATATGTCATTAAGTAGATTTTGAAAGGAGTTGTTACAAGATCTATTTGCCGAAGACTACATATTTTTATGATAATGATCCCTAACCCATGGGATGTCTTTCAGTTCTAAAAAATGTCCTTTTCTTCCAACTGGGATGTGTTGTTGTACACCTATATACTGTTGCAAGTCTTAATTAAGGATTGTGTAAGCAGACTGAGCTCTTGTCACAATAAGAGTTTCACACTTCAAGAAAAATAGGTTGGTGTAATTACTGCAAGGACTACAACCCTATTGTTTCTCAGAATTTGTTGGAATATTACTTCCTATAGCATATAGGGAAACCTTTCAGAATATTTTAAAGACAACACATTCTTCATTTCCAATTTCTAGGTTCCTTTGGGTTATATAGGACCCTTCCAAAGAATGAATAGGGTGAGAATTTTTTTTCTCATTGCCTGTAGCATAGTTTCATAAAATTTCAAAGTGTTGTGACAAATATTTTCTTGAGAATTAGCTATGAAACATTCTTTGATGTCATATTTATCCCAAAGTATGTCCATGTGTGACATGTATTCAAAACCTCTAGTTTTGTTCCTACCACCATGTCTATTCCACATACTACTCATAAATAACATGAATTCACTTATAATTTTTGGGAGATCCTTTATCAATATTCTTCTAACACAAAGGCTTGATTCAAGTAGATCTTTTTCATATACCAATCCTTCATTTTTCAATGTCTTAGAAAACAAACAAAAAAATGATCTTCATCCATACTAGTTTGATACAATCTTAAGAATGCAATCTTGTAGGTGGATTCTGCAAGAAAATTTGTATTAAGATATTGTAGGGAGAAGTCCAAACATTCTAATTCCTTTAATGTCGTCTCCCACAAGGTGCTCTAAGAGGGAGGCTCATTGAAAAAGTTTATATTTTATTTGCAATTATCACTCAATATTGAACTTATGTTTGATGCTATATCATTTCTTCGTTCGAGTTATAACCTTGATGAAACCCTCCATCCAAGGCTCCAAACATCGGTATAATACTACTTAATCTTGTTAGCAGGATGGAAAAAATGTGCTACAAGTTCATTTTCTTCGGCTTTAGTTACCTTTTGAACATGGTGGTCATTCATAGATTTTTGAAAAAGATGTGACTATGAGACATAGGCACCCACTTTTTTTCTCCAATTCGTGTCTCAACACTTCTATATGTATGTGGATATTATTTTAAAATCTCATAGACTCATTAACATCAAATATATCAAGCATTTGGGGTTTTAAAACTCCCTTTCCACATGGAGGCTACATAAATGCCCTCACCTTGGATCTGATCCCATATTGGGTTACGTGAAGAGAATAGTCATCTATGAACAAGATAATGTTTGACACTAATCCTTATTCTCACAATCGGTAACATAGGAATTCATTTCATGGTTCACATGTCTCCGTAGAAAATTCACACAAAGGTTTCCAACATCGAGTGATTTTATAAGTGGTGGGTATCTGTAACCCAACCATATAAACATATGATGTGGAACCCTGATCTTGTTTGTATTATTAACTAAGAAAATAATTGCATCAGATCCCTCATTTTCACCTCCTTATTTTCATAAGGGACACAATTATATGGTCATTGTGGTGTTGGAAAGCATCCATGAGAGCCATTCTTCCTACATGCATTGGAATCAAAACAACGCCCAGTACTTGAATTTCGAAGATGAAGAGTCTTCATTTTTAATATCACATTGTGCATCCACTCTATCACAAAACCCTTTCTCTTTCAAGATAGATTTTGAATGGATAATTGTGGCTATAGAAGGACATGAGTTACTTCCTTGATTTTTTTTAATGCTTTATGTTGAAGGATGAGACCTTCTCTAGATAATTGCATACTGTTTAATGTCAAAAAATGTCTTATTTCAGTGTTTTATTATCATATATTCGCATAGAAATAATGTTTCCCACCATTATTCTTTCTTGACTATAGACCTCTTCAATATATGAATTTCCAAATTCTTCTTATTTTGTATCGAGGTGACGAGATCCCCTACTTTTCATATACATAAAACCAGTAGAAGTTTTGTAGCACACCCGAGCCCATTGAACTCACTTAGGCTGGTGGGGCATTCATTTTTCTTCCTTTTTCCACTAATATTATATTCGAGTCTCCCTAAGAATACACATGTCTGATTACCAATTACCACAAAGTTCCTTCTCATAATTCATCTAGGACTCTAGGGGTCCATACGTCATTAATTAGATGATTAGGATCATCCATCAACATTAGGATGGAAATCTAAGGCACTTCAGAATCTCTCTCATTGGAGTCAATTATGTACCAGTTCAAAGACCACTCCGATGGTCCTTGTTCGATGAGTCTTGTTGGTAAATGCAATGGTATCCAAGGGTGAAGATCAAAGATTTCCATTTATTTGAAGCCTCAAATTACTTGGTGGTTATCCACTTCTTTGTTTGAAATTTTTAAGTGGATAAGTGGGACCCAAGACAAAACTATGGTTTTCGCTTCCCACCATCCACCTTTCCATCAATAGCTTAGATTTACCCTCAGATCCTTCTCTATCAAAGTCTCTCAACTTTAATGTTCATGACCACTATGACATCATTTTCTCTGACTTATATGAAAATCCTCAATCGCACCATCTAACGGTCTAGGTTGATGTGGAAGTCACAATCATTCAACAGATAAGGGTCCTAGGGCCAACTTTCTAGGATCAAGCCATACTAGATCCAACACTTGAGATCTCACAGAACACTCCCTAAGTGATATATAGTCCTCATATTCCTCTGTCGTTGGAATCCTACTATGACCACTTTCACAACACCTCCAATGGACCTTACTCCGACGTACTAACAATTTGATCCAACGACCCAAATTTCACCATAATCGTTCTCCAATACATCAACGATTTAGGTTAACTCTGTTGGAATACTGAGAGGGGGGGTGAATCAATATTGAGCAATTTATACCACCTTCAATCATAATATTAACTTATCAATGATTACATTCATATATAATTTCATTTACCATATCATAATTTCAACTGTTTATTGGCTTCTTAACCATTCTTTGGGGATTTCAAATTCATGAGGGAATAAATCCTCAACCATGAGGAACTACATGGTTTACCACCTACCATTGGAAATGAAATGACGAGGACTATCCATTTATGAGTGTGTTACGTCAATTTTCACTGTCCTTCATGCTCTTTTTCCTCAAATAATTTTGGGATTCATGACCACACCTGTGGGGCTTACGAACTTCTCCAAGGGTTGACATCAATGAAAACCAACTATCCAAAAATATACCCCTTTGGAATTGATGGAAACACTCATACTCCCCCTGTGACCATCACTCCTCATATTTATCTCCCGATGTTTCTCTCCCACTTTTGCATCAATGGAAAAGGGTATATACCCTTGGGGTTGATCCCCTTGCCTTCATGATTTTGATATTTCTCTTTCTCTCCCTTTGACATCATGGGAAAAATGGTAACTCCCCCTGTCTTCATGTGGTGTAGGAGCATCACCATCATCAATTAATGAGGCAACATGGAAGACGACTCAACATCTAGCGCAACACACTTAACTGCTTTGGATTCCAAGGAGGGTGTGTCACTTAAAATTTTGAAAGCATTGTAATTAAATATCTCATGAGATCTTGAAGATAGAGCCATTGTATGTGCTCTAGGATATTGTAATTTCTTTTAGTACCTGTAGGATTGTAAACATTTTGAGCATCGACTCATATCTAAAGTGTAATTATTCATTTATTGTAATAAGATTAGTGGTAGGATGCTTTTAATTGTGATATGAAATCCCTAGAATAGTCTAGAGGGAAGGCTCGAGAATCCCATTCATGTATAAATAAATGTAATCTATTCCCAAAAGAGGTTGTTGTAGTTGTTGGTGTTATAGCAAGATTTGCCTCACCCTATGCAAACTTACACATAAGGTCTTTTTCCATTTCCCTATGCAGGCTTGAAGTTCCTTTTTGTAAATCCTAGAGCTAAAAACATTATTTTTCCACATATACGCACCCTAACAACTATAAAACATGCATATACACAGGTTTCACCACTACAGTGTGTGTACATCGGGATTTGTGCCCAAAATTAAAAAATGGTGTCGAGTTTCCATGTCACGTCACGAGATCTATGATCCTTTGCCTTCTATATAATGCAAACGTTCTGACTTAACCCTTCAGTTCCACTTGAAGGATACAAATGGGCCAAATCTGAGCTATGGAAAAGGAGAGAAGAATTCCACTTTGAGAGGAAAGTTACTCTAGAGAATTTTATCACTTCATATTGAGTCTGCATCCCTTTGTCCTTTAAGTATGAACACATTGTCCATCCCCCAAGATCTTCCCTACTTGATTGAGAACCCCATTGTCTCTCTTATATGAGATTGCCTTTGGTGGAGGATTGAAGTGGTGGAGGCCCAACTGGATTGTAATTCATTCTCTTCTACTGATTACATTTTAATAGAAATACCCTTTTCTCGTCCAATTAATATCTTGCGAATATTTGAATTTTTATTCCATGGGCGTATTTGTTATGAATATTGATGGATTATGCTATTGAATGTGTTAACATTATATATTATCAACATATTATTGTGTTTCTTGGTTGTTGAGAACTAATTGAAGGTGTATTTCTTTGAGTCAAGTGTTCAACAATGGACTTCATCGAACATCTGGACAAGTTAGGCCTTTTATCTTGTGTTTCTAGCATATTTTTTTTATATAGAATACATGATATTAGGGTTTATTTATGCAGTCATTTCCATCTATTGTGGTTTACCCCTAGCCATAGAGAGATTTTCCTCGTAACAAAATTGGCGACCATACTAGGGATAAAATCATTTTTTCGGGGTTTGGAGTGTTTTTCTTTTTAGATTGCTCTAATTTATATTGAGTTTCTTGTCGTATGATTTCTTGAAAGCCTCTATTAACTTTGAGTTTGAGTTTCTTAGCCTTCTCCTTAGCCTAGTTTTTTTTTGACACATATACGTGGGTTTTTCCTGACAATCACATACATACACTTGATATCCTTCTGCAAGAAGCGTATATATGTGTTTTTCCCTTGAAAAGTTATGTACATCACCCTTTGTTTCTTGGTTGGTGGGTTTGATGGTTTTTGGGTAGGTTTTGATGATTGTTGAGTCTTCTTGGGTCTCTGTTATGACTATTAAGTGTCTGTGGAATGACACGAAACCTTTCTTTGGTTGAATTTTTGGGCAATGCCTTTCTCATCATCCTTTTCATTTTGATTGTCCTTGCATCTTGGGATGGGTGTTTTTCTTCTTGATATCCTACTTGGTTTGTCTTTGTCTACACACAATAGAGTTTTTATATCAAGATGTTGTTGATTACTTGCATTTTCATTCTCTTATATTGAAAATACAAAAATATTAAGAATTTTACATTGTTGGCATTTTGATCTTTAGAGTCCTTATGATTTATCTTAGTACATGTAAAGAAAKATTTCATTTTATTTAAAATTGCAAAACTGAATTGAGAATTGCATTTTGAAAAGCATATCATTTATTAGAAATTGAAGTTAGGACTTTGCATTGTATTCATATTCATTCATTTTACTTGCTAAGTCATAACATCRTTAGTTTCACGACCACACCTTTTTGAGTAAGCAAGACCACTAAAATTAACGCTATAATTTAAAATTGATTAGTAACGATTTTATTTTTCTAGGGTGCACAAACTAGCTTAGGATTTAGAGCCTTGAAATAGGATTTTGTGAGTAAACTTCTCCAAGGATATTAAATCAACATATGTGCCTGAATAAGGGAGTGGACAAATCCATTGTATAATCTATAATATCAGGAGACTCAGTGATGTAGGAGAATCTCTCCACATCAGCCAGCCAACCAACTAGCCACGTCAGTGAATTCAAATCGTGCATTGAAGAGAGGCGCAGCCTCATTTGAAATCTGAATTCAATGTAATTAAATGCTTAAGCCGTTGAGCTGTGAAGCTGTTCCTTTGTGCAGGCTATAGATAATATAGGCCTTTAATGTTTTGTAAGGCTGAGATCTAGATCCAGATGCTGGACTAGAAAACCCATTCAATGTAATTGAATAGGGTAGGTGGATTGGAGGGAAGAGCTCAAAGAGCCCCCTCAGGTAAAGAGATTTTTTCGTATCTCATTTTGGGAGGTAGTAGGAAGAGAAGGTGGGGAGAATAGAGAAGTCTGCATGTAGAGAGAAGAAGAGAGAAGATTCGAGACCTTGTTACAGGCCGTGCTCAGGAACACCTTGTATAAACAGGCATTTGCTATTTTAATATAAACAAAAGAAGTTTTTCCTGCATGTATTTATGCGTTATGTGGATGTCTGTGAGTGTTCTTTATGTGCTGTAGATGTATGTTAGGAATTTGCAGGAGTTCTTGATTTCAGGTGAAGGTCTTTGAGGATTCATACCAGGAGGGTGTGATAGAACACTGCAGGTTCTGATAGACATGCACAGAGGGTGCATTTCTGAACGCTGTGGGTTCAAACAAAGACGTGTTGTGGAACAAGAACTTGAGTCAACAACTCAGGAGAAAGACCTCAAGGTTGTTGAATACCTTGGAGGAAAGGTTGTGGGAGAAGACACAGTTGCAGACAGAAGCTCTGAGGAGTTCTGTGAGAGCTCTGCCAAGTGGGCATTGAGCATATGCACCGTGGTGCATTGAGAAGAACTCTGTTGTGAGTTCTTAATGAGGACCAGAATCACTAAGGATTCTGAGGAGCTCTGCCAAGTGGGCATTGAGAAGGTGTAAGGAGTGCACAACGGAAGACTTCTGTTGAGAAGTTCAGGAAGAAACCAGAATCACTGAGGATTCTGAGAGCTCTGCCAGGTGGGCATTGAGCGGGTGCATAAGTGCACAGGGAGACAAAACTGTTGAACGTTCTATGAGAAGATACTCTACCAGGTGGGAATTGAGTAGGTGTGCAGACAGGCACAGAGAAGAAAAGAGAACTCTTTGAGTTTTGGAATTTAGAGGAAGAATCCACTAAGGAATATTTACAGGGTTGTTGAACACCTTGCAGACTCAACAAGAAGTTTCTTGAGGCATAGGATAGCCAGGAGGGCATCCAAACATTCTCCATCTGAGGGAGAAGGAAGAAAGACAAAATCCCTTAGGGGTCTGAGCGGTTGAGAAGCTCAGGAGAGACAACACTGTGTGTGCATAAAGACTCTGTAGAGGCGCAGGAGTCAAAGAATCCCTTGGGGATTCAAGGAGAAGCTTAGGAGGAACAATGTTTTTACACGCGCAGGCGAGGCTTAAAGTCGAGAGCTCGTAGAGGAGGAAGACAAAGGTTGAGGCCTTTGGGAACTTGGATTTTTTCCAAGTCTGGGGAGAAAGTGTACAAGCTCAGTAGGGAGCATAGCCATCATTAGATCGGCTAGAGAAGGAGATCTGGACCGTTGGTTTTCATGTCCAGGGAGCATCAAGATCCGTGCACAGAAGGGGAGATTGTGGACCGTCGGATGTTCACATAGATACTCGTCAGTCGTCGTATCAGATAGGAAGATGCATGGGGTTTAACCCTTCTCACGCCAAGCAGAAGTCCCAACAGGTATCAGGATATCGACGTTTGTCATATTGGGGATTCCGTGGACAGGAAGTCCATGCGTTTTGGAATCATGAAGTCCGAAACCTCAAAAGGAGGGAAGTGCTATTTGTGGAGCCAGTTGTCGGCATAGCGGAGAATTGACACTCGAAATACTGGATTTTTCGAGGTCGAGGAAGTCGGGACACTTCAAGTCTCGAACAATAGGATTGGATCAGAGCCGTCCATCAGTTGGGGAGACGTGGCGAAGATCCAGGCTATCGGAGGAAGTCCCGATAGAAAGGTCAAACTGGAGCATGGGAGTTCGACATTTTGCAAGTCCTAAATACGAGGCACTCGGGACATCAGAAGTCACGAAATCGTGAAATGGATGTGGACTGTCCATCTTGAAGGGACGCGTGGCAGCAAGCGAGGCCTTCGGAAAAGGTCCCGATAGGAGAGCCACATTGAAGAAATCGGGAATCGGGATATTGGGGATCCCGTGGACAAAGTGTTTATGCATTTCGGCATTGCGATGTCCAAAACCCCAACGAGAGGTAAGAATGTGGTCACAAGGATAACGGTCATATGAGCCAGAAGTATATCCAGGAGGGCTAACGCGTAAAAGGCGCATTGGTGAATTTATTCATCGGAGATCGGGAGATCGCGGGGACAGAGGTTCGTGACATCAAGGATCGTGAAGCCCCGAATCTCAACAAGGAGTATGACTGCGGTCATATAAGATGCGGTCACATGGACCATGCCATAGCCAGGAGGGGCTAACGCCGAAAGGGAGCGTATCGTCGAATCAGAGTTCGGGAATTTGAGAGGACAGGAACTCTCGACATCAGCAAAGAAGAAACTCAGAAACCCGAAATTAAGTTGGGGAAAGGTCACAGGCATGTGAAGAGGCCGTGACAAAGAAAGGGTAGGACCTGTGGATCGGGTTTTCATCAAATATTCCAGTAGGGAATCGAATGAGCTAATTCAGCTCAAAGGGAAGAATGAATGATCCTGTGAGCAGGAGCATGATGAGGTGGTGGTCGCGATTCTGCCTGCGTCAAGTGGTATCAGAGCTAGAACTTTGTTTGTATATTTCAAGCAGAGGGAGAAGGCAAGGGAAGCCAGAGGAGGAAAGAACTCTGATACACACATAAAGTGGTATCAGAGGAGGGACTTCACTTGTATATTTCAGGTGAAGCGAGAAGGTAAAGGAAGACAGAGCATTGGAGACTTTGTGGCGATTGTTTGCGGGTAGGAAGCAATCAAGAAGACAGTTAGGAGGACTATAGGATGAAGCTGGAAACACTCTTGGTGCAGAGTGACAGCAGCAGGTTTGCTAGGAGAGCAGATAGGGACAGCGCCATGATTACTGAAGGCCATAGGCATGCTGGGAGGAAGAGAAAGGCAGAAAAGCTTGCAAAAATGGATAAAGAGCTCGTTGAAATAAAGGAGGACATAGAAAAGATTGCATTGCAGATGCAACAGAAAGCCAAGCCGAGATGGGTATATGAATGGCCCATGAGGAAGGCAAAAGCAAAATGGCCAGTCAAGGAGCCGATGGTCAGAAGACAACAGAGGCTGTTAAGAGGGTGGTTGAGGTATGATGAAAACCTCGACGGACCTGAAGAGATGGTTCAGGTATGTGAACCAGAAACTGGGAGAAATCTCAATGAATTGGGATCGGCTGAAGATCTCAAGCACTGCCAGGAGGGCAGAGAGGAAATTCCCAATTGCCAGGTGGGCAACGAGTTGAGATCATTGCGGGATCTCAGAGACTGTCATGAGGACAGCCAGGGAATTTCACATTGCCAGCTGGGCAATGATATGAGGTCGCTGCGGGATCTCAAAGACTGCCAGGAGGGTAGTGGAAGCATCTCAGATTGCCAGGTGGGCAGAGATGAGCATTCGAGACTATCTGAAAGTCTCATGGACTCAGAGGTGAGGCCAATTCAGCAAGGAGTGCTAATGAAGATGGGATCATTTGATCTCATAATCTACCAGGAGAGCAGTGAACAGATCCCATATTGCCAGGTGGGCAGGGATGAGCGGATGAGTTGGAATCAGCCAGAAGAGCTAACAGAGCAGATGAGCTCGGAGATGAGTTTGGATCAGCAGGTACAGCTGATAAAGGAGGAGGATTTGAGAATCCTTATGATGATTGGGGGAATCGAGATATTCCTACCACTTACCCAGGAGGAGGGAGAAGTATGTATTGCATATGCAGCAACTGCAGAAGAACAGTCAGTTGTGACTGTCATTGAAGAAGAATTGGAGCAGACTTTGGAAGTTTCCAAACCAGACGAAGAAGCAGAAGGAGGAAATGAGCATTCTAAGGAGTGGCTTGACACATTCAACCAAGAAGCTAAAGAATAAGAAGAGGCAGACAACATTTTTTTTTCCGATCTGTGGGAACATATAGAAGCCATGGAGAGAAGGGTAATAGTGCAAGGTGTGCACATCCAACAGGTGAAGTTG
>SNQJ01S0043927.1:0-11543 GCA_010110895.2 Picea sitchensis | reverse complement strand
TTAGTTTCACGACCACACCTTTTTGAGTAAGCAAGACCACTAAAATTAACGCTATAATTTAAAATTGATTAGTAACGATTTTATTTTTCTAGGGTGCACAAACTAGCTTAGGATTTAGAGCCTTGAAATAGGATTTTGTGAGTAAACTTCTCCAAGGATATTAAATCAACATATGTGCCTGAATAAGGGAGTGGACAAATCCATTGTATAATCTATAATATCAGGAGACTCAGTGATGTAGGAGAATCTCTCCACATCAGCCAGCCAACCAACTAGCCACGTCAGTGAATTCAAATCGTGCATTGAAGAGAGGCGCAGCCTCATTTGAAATCTGAATTCAATGTAATTAAATGCTTAAGCCGTTGAGCTGTGAAGCTGTTCCTTTGTGCAGGCTATAGATAATATAGGCCTTTAATGTTTTGTAAGGCTGAGATCTAGATCCAGATGCTGGACTAGAAAACCCATTCAATGTAATTGAATAGGGTAGGTGGATTGGAGGGAAGAGCTCAAAGAGCCCCCTCAGGTAAAGAGATTTTTTCGTATCTCATTTTGGGAGGTAGTAGGAAGAGAAGGTGGGGAGAATAGAGAAGTCTGCATGTAGAGAGAAGAAGAGAGAAGAGTCGAGACCTTGTTACAGGCCGTGCTCAGGAATACCTTGTATAAACAGGCATTTGCTATTTTAATATAAACAAAAGAAGTTTTTCCTGCATGTATTTATGTGTTATGTGGATGTCTGTGAGTGTTCTTTATGTGTTGTAGATGTATGTTAGGAATTTGCAGGAGTTCTTGATTTCAGGTGAAGGTCTTTGAGGATTCATACCAGGAGGGTGTGATAGAACACTGCAGGTTCTGATAGCCATGCACAGAGGGTGCATTTATGAACGCTGCGGGTTCAAACAAAGACGTGTTGCAGAACAAGAACTTGAGTCAAAAACTCAGGAGAAAGACCTCAAGGTTGTTGAATACCTTGGAGGAAAGGTTGTGGGAGAAGACACAGTTGTAGACAGAAGCTCTGACGAGTTCTGTGAGAGCTCTGCCAAGTGGGCATTGAGCATATGCACCGTGGTGCATTGAGAAGAACTCTGTTGTGAGTTCCTAATGAGGACGAGAATCACTAAGGATTCTGAGGAGCTCTGCCAAGTGGGCATTGAGAAGGTGTAAGGAGTGCACAATGGAAGACTTCTGTTGAGAAGTTCAGGAAGAAACCAGAATCACTGAGGATTCTGAGAGCTCTGCCAGGTGGGCATTGAGCGGGTGCATAAGTGCATAGGGAGACAAAACTGTTGAACGTTCTATGAGAAGATACTCTACCAGGTGGGCATTGAGTAGGTGTGCAGACAGGAACAGAGAAGAAAAGAGAACTCTTTGAGTTCTGGAATTTAGAGGAAGAATCCACTAAGGAATATTTACAGGGTTGTTGAACACCTTGCAGACTCAACAAGAAGTTTCTTGAGGCAGAGGATAGCCAGGAGGGAATCCAAACATTCTCCATCTGAGGGAGAAGGAAGAAAGACAAAATCCCTTAGGGGTCTGAGCGATTGAGAAGCTCAGGAGAGACAACACTGTGTGTGCATAAAGACTCTGTAGAGGCACAGGAGTCAAAGAATCCCTTGGGGATTCAAGGAGAAGCTTAGGAGGAACAACGTTTTTACACGCGCAGGCGAGGCTTAAAGTCGAGAGCTCGCAGAGGAGGAAGACAAAGGTTGAGGCCTTTGGGAACTTGGATTTTTTCCAAGTCTGGGGAGAAAGTGTACAAGCTCAGTAGGGAGCATAGCCATCATTAGATTAGCTAGAGAAGGAGATATGGACCGTTGGTTTTCATGTCCAGGGAGCATCAAGATCCGTGCACAGAAGGGGAGATTGTGGACCGTCGGATGTTCACATAGATACTCGTCAGTCGTCGGATCAGATAGGAAGGTGCATGGGGTTTAACCCTTCTCACGCCAAGCAGAAGTCCCGACAGGTATCGGGATATTGATGTTTGTCATATTGGGGATTCCGTGGACAGGAAGTCCATGCGTTTTGGAATCATGAAGTCCGAAACCTCAAAAGGAGGGAAGTGCTATTTGTGGAGCCAGTTGTCGGCATAGCGGAGAATCGACACTTGAAATACTGGATTTTTCAAGGTCGAGGAAGTCGGGACACTTCAAGTCTCGAACAACAGGATTGGATCAGAGCCGTCCATCAGTTGGGGAGATGTGGCGGAGATCCAGGCTATCGGAGGAAGTCTCGATAGAAAGGTCAAACTGGAGCATGGGAGTTCGACATTTTGCAAGTCCTAAATATGAGGCACTCGGGACATCAGAAGTCACGAAATTGTGAAATGGATGTGGACCGTCCATCTTGAAGGGATGCGTGGCAGCAAGCGAGGCCTTCGGAAAAGGTCCCGATAGGAGAGCCACATTGAAGAAATCGGGAATCGGGATATTGGGGATCCCGTGGACAAAGTGTTTATGCATTTCGGCATTGCGATGTCCGAAACCCCAACGAGAGGTAAGACTGTGGTCACAAGGATAACCGTCATATGAGCTAGGAGTATATCCAGGAGGGCTAACGCGTAAAAGGCGCATTGGTGAATTTATTCATCGGAGATCGGGAGATCGCGGGGACAGAGGTTCGTGACATCAAGGATCGCGAAGCCCCAAATCTCAACAAGGAGTATGACTGCGGTCATATAAGAGGAGGTCACATGGACCATGGCATAGCCAGGAGGGGCTAACGCCGAAAGGGAGCGTATCGTCGAATCAGAGTTCAGGAATTTGAGAGGACAGGAACTGTCGACATCAACAAAGAAGAAACTCCGAAACCCGAAATTAAGTTGGGGAAAGGTCACAGGCATGTGAAGAGGCCGTGAAAAAGAAAGGGTAGGACCTGTGGATCGGGTTTTCATCAAAGATTCCAGCAGGGAATCGAATGAGCTAATTCGGCTCAAAGGGAAGAATGAACGATCCTGTGAGCAGGAGCATGACAAGGTGGTGGTCATGATTCTGCCTGCGTCAAGTGGTATCAGATCTAGAACTCTGTTTGTATATTTCAAGCAGAGGGAGAAGGCAAGGGAAGCCAGAGGAGGAAAGAACTCTGATACACACATCAAGTGGTATCAGAGGAGGGACTTCACTTGTATATTTCAGGTGAAGCAAGAAGGTAAAGGAAGACAGAGCATTGGAGACTTTGTGGCGATTGTTTGCGGGTAGGAAGCAATCAAGAAGACAGTCAGGAGGACTATAGGATGAAACTGGAAACACTCTTGGTGCAGAGTGACAACAGCAGGTTTTCTAGGAGAGCAGATAGGGATAGCGCCATGATTACTGAAGGCCATAGGCATGCTGGGAGGAAGAGAAAGGCAGAAAAGCTTGCAAAAATGGATAAAGAGCTCGTTGAAATAAAGGAGGACATAGAAAAGATTGCATTGCAGATGCAACAGAAAGCCAAGCCGATATGGGTATATGAATGGCCCATGAGGAAGGCAAAAGAAAAATGGCCAGTCAAGGAGCTGATGGTCAGAAGACAACAGAGGCTGTTAAGAGGGGGGTTGAGGTATGATGAAAACCTTGATGGACCTGAAGAGATGGTTCAGGTATGTGAACCAGAAACTGGGAGAAATCTCAATGAATTGGGATCGGCTGAAGATCTCAAGCACTGCCAGGAGGGCAGAGAGGAAATTCCCAATTGCCAGGTGGGCAACGAGTTGAGATCATTGCGGGATCTCAGAGACTCTCATGAGGACAGCCAGGGAATTTCACATTGCCAGCTGGGCAATGATATGAGGTCGCTGCGGGATCTCAAAGACTGCCAGGAGGGTAGTGGAAGCATCTCAGATTGCCAGGTGGGCAGAGATGAGCATTCGATACTATCTGAAAGTCTCATGGACTCAGAGGTGAGGCCAATTCAGCAAGGAGTGCTGATGAAGATGGGATCATTTGATCTCATAATCTACCAGGAGATCAGTGAGCAGATCACATATTGCCAGGTGGGCAAGGATGAGCGGATGAGTTGGAATCAGCCAGAAGAGCTAACAGAGCAGATGGGCTCGGAGATGAGTTTGGATCAGCAGGTACAGCTGATAAAGGAGGAGGATTTGAGAATCCTTATGATGATTGGGGGAATCGAGATATTCCTACCACTTGCCCAGGAGGAGGGAGAAGTATGTATTGCAGATGCAGCAACTGCAGAAGAACAATCAGCTGTGACTGTCAGGGAAGAAGAATTGGAGCAGACTTTGGAAGTTTCCAAACCAGACGAAGAAGCAGAAGGAGGAAATGAGCATTCTAAGGAGTGGCTTGACACATTCAACCAAGAAGCTAAAGAATAAGAAGAGGCAGACAACATTTTTTTGGCCGATCTGTGGGAACATATAGAAGCCATGGAGAGAAGGGTAATAGTGCAAGGTGTGCACATCCAACAGGTGAAGTTGGAAGCTGATGAAGAAGGCATGGGAGATTTAAGTGATCTTCCTAATTGCAGATTTTTTTTGCAGCTGGGGAGACTGCAAGAACAGGGCCATCCACTGGAGCAGCTGGACGAAGTGATCGAGGAGATCAGAAGGCTGATGTCAGGGTCAGCAAAAACTGCCAGCATGGAAAGGATGGGTAGAAAGGTAGTAGCAGCAGCAGTGCAACAATAACAACAACAGCAAGGAGATGGAGCGGATGAACAGCTCCAGAGGATGATTTGGGATCTAGGAGGATTTCAACATCAGATATGGGAAGCTCATGAGAAGGAGCTCATGAATTTTGCAGCTGAGGAGTATGATGTAAGAGCATCTCTCCACGTCAGCCAGCCAACCATCCAGCCATGTCAGCGAATTCAAATCACGCATTGAAGAGAGGCGTAGCCTCATTTGAAATCTGAATTCAATGTAATTAAATGCTTAAGCTGTTGAGCTATGAAGCCATGCCTTTGCGCATGTTGTAGATAAGATAGGCCTTTAATTTTTTGTAAGGATGAGATCTAGATCCAGATGCTGGACTAGACAGCCCATTCAATGTAATTGAATAGGGTAGGTGGATTGGAGGGAAGAGCTCGAAGAGCCCCCTCAGGTAAAGAGATTTTTCGTATCTCATTTTGGGAGGTAGTAGGAAGAGAAGGTGGGGAGAATAGAGAAGTCTGCATGTAGAGAGTAGAAGAGAGAAGAGTCGAGACCTTGTTACAGGCCGTGCTCAAGAACACCTTGTATAAACAGGCATTTTCTATTTTAATATAAATAGAAACAATTTCTCCTGCATGTATTTTTGTGTTATGTGGATGTCTGTGAGTGTTCTTTATGTGTTGTAGATGTATGTTAGGCATTTGCAGGAGTTCTTGATTTCAGGTGAAGGTCTTTGAGGCTTCATACCAGGAGGGTGTGACAAAACACTGCAGGATCTGATAGCCATGCATAGAGGGTGCATTTCTGAACGCTGCGGGTTCAGACAAAGACGTGTTGCGGCACAAGAACTGGAGTCAACAACTCAGGAGAAAGACCTCAAGGTTGCTGAATACCTTGGAGGCAAGGCTGTGGGAGAAGACGCAGTTGCAGACAGAAGCTCTGAGGAGTTCTATGAGAGCTCTACCAAGTGGGCATTGAACATATGCACCGTGGTGCATTGAGAAGAACTCTGCTGTGAGTTCTTAATGAGGACCAGAATCACTAAGGATTCTGAGGAGCTCTGCCAAGTGGGCATTGAGCAGGTGTAAGGAGTGCACAAAGGAAGAATTTTGTTGAGAAGTTCAGGAAGAAACCAGAGTCACTGAGGATTCTAAGAGCTCTGCCAGGTGGGCATTGAGCGGGTGCATAAGTGCACAGGGAAACAKAACTGTTGAACGTTCTGTGAGAAGATACTCTACCAGGTGGGCATTGAGTAGGTGTGAAGACATGCATAGAGAAGAAAAGAGAACTCTTTGAGTTCTGGAATTTAGAGGAAGAATCCACTGAGGGATCTTCACAGGGTTGTTGAACACCTTGCAGACTCAGCAAGAAGTTGCTTGAGGCAGAGGATAGCCATGAGGGCATCCAAACATTCTCCATCTGAGGGAGAAGGAAGAAAGACAAAATCCATTAGGGGTCTGACAGGTTGAGAAGCTCAGGAGAGACAACACTATGTGTGCATAAAGACTCTGCAGAGGTGCAGGAGTCAAAGAATCCCTTGGGGAGTCAAGGAGAAGCTCAGGAGGAACACCGTTTTGACACGTGCAGGTGAGGCTTAAAGTCAAGAGGTCACAGAGGAGGAAGACAAAGGTTGAGGCCTTTGGGAGCTTAGAGTGTTTCCAATTCTGGGGAAAAAGTGTGCAAGCTCAGTAGGGAGCACAACTGCCATCAGATCGGCTAGAGAAGGAGATCTGGACTGTTGGTTTTCACGTCCAGGGAGCATCAGGAGCCATGCACAGAAGGGGAGATTGTGGACCATTGGATGTTCACATAGATACCCGTCAGCCGTCAAATCTGATAGGAAGGTGCACGGGGTTTAAACCTTCTCATGCTAGGTAGAAGTCCTGACAGGTATCGGGATATCGACGTTCATCATATCAGGGATTTCGTGGACAACAAGTCCATGCGTTTCAGAATCATGAAGTCCGAAACCCCGAAAGGAGGGAAGTGCTATTTGTGGAGCCAGCTGTCGGCATAGCGGAGAATCGACACTCGGAATACCGGAGTTTTCAAGGTCGAGGAAGTCGGGACACTTTAAGTCTCGAACAACGGGATTGGATCAGAGTCGTCCATCAGTTGGGGATACGTGGCGAAGATCCAGGCTATTGGAGGAAGTCCTGATAGAAAGTTCAAACCGGAGCATCGGAGTTCGACATTTTGCGAGTCCTGAAGATGAGGCACTCGAGACATCAGAAGTCACGAAATCGTGAAATGGATGTGGACCATCCATCTTGAAGGGATGCGTGGCAGCGAGCGAGGCCTTCGGAAAAGGTCCCGATAGGAGAGACACATCGGAGAAATCAGGAATCGGGATATCGGGGATCCCATGGACAAAGTGTTTATGCATTTCAGCATTACGATGTCTGAAACCCAGACGAGAGGTAAGACTGCGGTCACGAGGATAATGGTCATATGAGCCAAGAGTATAGCCAGGAGGGATAACGCATAAAAGGCACATTGGTGAATTTATTCATCGAAGATCGGGAGATCGCGAGGACAGAGGTTTGTGACATCAAGGATCGTGAAGCCCCGAATCCCGACAAGGAGTATGACTGCGGTCATATAAGAGGTGGTCACATGGACCATGGCATAGCCAGGAGGGGCTAAGGCCGGAAGGGAGTGCATCAGTGAATCGGAGTTCGGGAATTCGAGAGGACATGAAATCTTGACATCAGCAAAGAAGAAACTATGAAACCCAAAATTAAGTTGGGAAAAGGTCACAGGAGCGTGCAGAGGCCGTGACAAATAAAGGGCAAGACCTGTGGATCGGTTTTTCATCAGAGATTCCAGCAAGGAATCGAATGAGCTAATTCGGCTCAAAGGGAAGAATGAATGATCCTGTGAGCAGGAGCGCGATGAGGTGGTGGTCGTGATTCTGTCTGCGTCACTTAGCTTACACTGGAGTTAAGCATGAGGTCGCTTGAGGTTGGATGAAGGGATATCCCCCTGATACCTTCTTAGAGTCAGATATATTTCTGGGGATCTATTCGTATATGGGGATCTTGCTAGTACCCTTACCTCTGTGAGAGGTGATGATTTCAAGGTTTTGAGCTTTGTTACCCTACCCATACGGTGGACCTGAATTACAACCGTTCACATGTGCATTGGTTATATCGTGGTTTCTTATTACTTGACTTAGGTACCACACAGGTTACTTGCAGGGGTTATTCTGCAAGTACCCTCGGTTAGATAAGGGTCATACAACACACAACCTTTATGGAGGATTACCTCTCCAGGGGATCTGGCCGACTGGTTGTTAAGCCCATGAGGGCCCTTATAACTAATTTTGATAACTATGATCTTTAGCAGAGGAGACTCATGCCCTTCTTGGGCAAGGCATACCTACTTTAGAGAGGGAGGCCCATTTCAGCCACTTTATTATGTTTGTGTGCATATTGGTTGTTTGATTATTTTTGGTGTGCTCTTTGATTACTAGTTGGACTTAGGATTTGTTTTTTATATCTCGAGTCTTGAGTCATCGTGGAGCCAGACCAACTTCACCGTAGGTCTCGTCGCTTGTTACAGTTACCACCGTATTTTTATTATTTTCCTTCTAAAATGCATAGAGTTATCAAACGTGGTACACACACCTCCACTTTTTAGACTTGTAATCATACAAGGATGAGTACTAAATCGAGTCATCAAGATACTGGGAGTTCTTTGACTCCCATACCTACTATAGTTAATGGTACGCCTTCGACACCTTCAACCACAATGGTTGTAGCACCAGAGGTGCCTATCATCACCTATGCCCATCCTATAGTGAATACTCAACCTATAGCCACAAACCCTTTTGGGTATCTTGGTCCCTCACCAGGCTATAATGTTTAGTCCATCCCTATGGCCTCTAGTACTTTTTCCTATGGTATTCTGAATTTCACGTCGCAATTTTCAAACTCCATCGTTGCAGCTGGCATGAATGCTAGAATTAGACTTGGGGGCACAACTCCTCCACATACTCCATTCTCATTTGCTGGTACTCATGTTTCTCAAATGAGTCCTATCATTGGAGGCATTCCTCCTTTTAACCCCAGGTCTAATCCTGTTATTTCTGGATGGATTAACCAACATGGAAGACAAGTTATTTCTTATGGTACGTCCTTTACACCCACCTCCTCGACATTGATTCTGAACAACACGTTTGGCATGACGAATCCACCTTTATCCTCTAGATTCACACCTGGAGGAGGTCAGTTTGATACCTTGGGAAACCCCCAACCCATAGCCACTTCGGTTAGGGGAAGTCTTTATAACCCTCATCAGAACATTCCTACTAGAATGGTTCCCAATAAAACCCTTATGAATCAGTTTGGACGAGAGTCTTACAATCCTCGACAGGGACATGATGCTTACCAGAACCCTAGATGGGCTATGATTCCCCAACCAAAATATTTCCAGGGAGCTTGGGGTCAGATGTCTTAACCCCGTCTCCCTTTTCTGGCCATGCTCAATCTACCAGACTTGTCTAAATTAATGAACAATCCTGTGTGTCATGATCCAACAAGCCCCCCCGTTCCCACCAAGCCTCCTTTGGATATTCCAAAATTCGAAGGAAATAATCGTGAAGATCCTGGTGATCACATTACTACTTTTCACCTGTGGTTCTCTTCAAATTCCCTTAACGATGATTCTATTCGGTTAATATTGTTTCAAAGCACCCTCATGGGAATTTCCACGAAATGGTATATAGAGCTACCTAGGGGGGCATACATAACCTTTAGTCCTTAGTTTTCCTCAACCACTTCCAATTTACAGTTCGTTACGATGCTCACTTAGAACTTTTGTTAACCTTACGCCAGGACAAAACCACTCATATCTCGGATCACATCTAGGACTGGCGTTGACGAAAGAGGTTGATCAAGGCCTGCATACCCCCTGAATTCCTACTGGAGTGGTTCCTTAAGTCTCTACAACCTTATATTTCGAAGGATGTTTCTACATCTGGGGTTAGATATGAGGAAGAATAAATTTTCAAATCCTAGCAAATAGACCTTGTATATTCTCAGTTTGGGATGCTATATGAGATTCATCCAGATGCACCGAGGTCAAATTATGACCCTAGACAAAATCTCGGGCCTCATGCCGATGGCATTGTATGTTGTGCCAATGTAAAATCCAGATACTCGATGACAAGCCATTTTAAAGAGTTGTCTCTAAACCAGTCTGTAGGAGGGTCATCTTCATTTGTGTCCTCCAATCCTACTCAGTCGACAGATGTACATTCTATGCAATCGTTGACCATCCCAAATGATAACCAACAACCAGGCGAGAATAAGAAGAAAGGACGTAATAATAATAATAAGGGTGGGAAAAATAATAAACCCAAGGACAATGGTAATAATGAGAAGACAAATAACAATGCTGGTGAAGGAAAGAAAGAAGGGAGGAAGGTGAAATTTCCCTGTAAGCTTTGTACAGACAATCACCTTACTCATTTATGCCCCAAACTTATGGAAGCTACGAGTATTTTATCTCTACCGCCCGTTGCATTGACTAATCCTTTTCCACATAACCAACACATGGCCTCGAGCTCCTCGAATGCCGAAAATGTGGTGAGTGGGAGTCAAAACTCACTTACACAAGATGATGACCATTTATGCATCAATATGGTTAAATATGAGGTTAATGTAGCCAATCTATCTCACACTTAAATTCTCCACAGAGTGTACTTGGTCTAGAGTCTCCCCCTCCTCCATAGACGCCCTTACAGATCAAAAAACCAGAGCCCTTGCCTCATATTCTGAAAGGAGTACTGAAGCGCTTTACCCACAATCCTAATGCTACAGCTGCCCAGAATTACTCTATTGTTGAGGACCTGGGTCAAACCCCTTGTGAGAGGTTGGCTCTGGAGGTACTCCATACGTGTCCTTCAAAGAGGAATTCCTTGCTATCTGTGTTAGGAGCTCTATATCCTTGTGCCTCAAAAGTTATCAAGTTTGATGTCATAGATGTGAAGCCTCACTTTCCTTAACATGTGCCACTCCAAATCCACGTGGGTTACTCGAAGTATACCATCAATCATATTATTGTTGATGAAGGAACTGCAACATGTGTGATTTCCCTGGTCTATTGGAAAGTCGTTGGCTCTCTGGCCCTTTATCAGTCCCCATCCATGTTGACTTCTTTTGATGGTCATTCTTTCCACCCTCATGATATTCTTCCTTCCTTTCTAGTCTAATTAGGTGGGAATATGGTAGAGGTGGATGTCGAGGTGGTTGATGCACCCCTCGATTATAAATTGTTACTAGGACACATTTGGACTTATGCTATGAGTGAAATCATATCGTCTGTCTTTCGTACTCTTTTTTTCCTCACAATGTGAAGATCGTGATGATCAACCAGTTGTCCTTTGAGTATGCTAGCCCCAATTCTTATGTTGGACCATCAATCCCCGTGATAAGAAATTATCAGCCGAAAGCTGAGAATATCGGTGTCAGAATGTATTCATCCCTTATGGGTATCCTCGACTTCATGGCACCGATTCACCATATTTACACCATGTCCAGTAGGTATGTTTTGTCAAAGAGGTTTGTTCCTTTCCACACTTCCTATTTTAACAATCCTTGGACCCTACCTTCCTTGATGACATCTTGTGAATTTCATTCACATTCTGGAATGCCCATGCCACTATTGGTAACATAGATTGTGTATCAATATGTTCTTGACTCTTCTGTCGATCTAGATCATGTTACTTTGCAGACGGGCGAGGATGATCCTGTCCTGGAGCCCATGTGGGATACTTTGTCATCTTGTTCACATGACTTCCTTGATGAGACTTTTCCTTCTGATGAAACTATCATTGAGGGCATGAATGGTTCTGACAAACCTTGGTTCCGACAAACCTTGGGATGATATGCATCATCGCTATTCTTTTCTCCTAGAGCTTGCTAGAATCGAGCAAGATGACTTTAGATCT
>SNQJ01S0043926.1:79632-92332 GCA_010110895.2 Picea sitchensis | reverse complement strand
GTTCTTCAACTCTTAAAAAATACTTGCTAATTGTTTCATCTTCATTCATCTTTAGTTGTTCAAATTTCAATCTATATTTGTGAAGTTTGGCATCTTTTACTTTCTCATTTCCTTCATAACTGCTAATAAGTTTATCCCACATTTCTTTGGCAGTTTCAAGATGCATCACCTTTACAAACTCAGCTTCAGCAAGTCCATTCAAGATAACATTCATTCCCTTAGCATTAAAACTAAACTCTAACTTATCATCCTTCGAGGCTAGCACAATAGGCTTTGTATATCCAGTCTCTACTACATCCCAAACATCAGCACCCAAGGCCATTAAGTATGTTCTCATTTTAATCTTCCAGAAGGAAAATTTTGTTCCATCAAACAGAGGGGGATTAGAGGCTGAAGTCCCTTCATGACTTGTCATGTTTAATCTTATAGATATAACTTTGAATAAAAGGAACCTGGCTCTGATACCAATTGTTGAAATTACTAAGACAACTGAGAGGGGGGGGGGTGAATCAGTTATTATTGAGCTTAAACAATTTAAGTCTATTAAAACATTCTTAATCTTTCTTCAAGTGATCATCAACATTATACATCATATGGACAGTAAAATTAAAGAGCATCAGTCACACATAAGGTATACACAGAGACAAATTTTCACGAGGAAACCCATAAAGGGAGAAAACCTCTTCTTCTTCGAAATGATAGGTAGTCTTTTAAGTTTTGTACATCATCTATAATTGAGCACCAAATCAATGTGAGGTTGCTACCTCTATTTTACAAGATGCAACTTGTTTGAGAGAACCGACTCTCTTGTTTCTCTAGCACCCACAAGAAGGAAGCACCAACTCCCCTAATGTTCCAACACCAACTGGATGGAAGCACCAACTTCCAGTTACATAGGCTCCAACCTGTATAACAAAGAACACTTGTTCTCTCCTGCACCACCCTGCCACCCTAGTTTCTCTGGTTGTAACCAGATGGAAGCTACAACTCCCTATGTTCAAGATCCCACTTGAACCTATGAGGACAACAGTCCTCCCTAACACCTCCCAACCACCCTGGAATATGAATGAATAAATAAACAGACAACTACACAGATAAACCGATTCTTACCAATCTTTCTCTGTTCTGTAAATCTAGTCTTCTTCTAACTGTTTCTGCAATTCTTCTCTTCCTTTGTCTGTTCTACAAATCTTCTCTTCTTCAACTTGTTCTGTCATTCTGCTCAACTTTAACTTGTTTTGTTATTCTTCTATGCTTCAAGTCTTTTCTTCATCTGTTACTCTTCTCTGAGTTTTATCTCACACTGCGCATATTCTCAGTCTCACACTGTGCATTCTATCATTTTCCCTTTCTTACAGTTTCATTCATTTTTCGTCCATAACCACCAACCAGGCACAATCTATCTCTTCCTCTTTTATGCACCACGCCCGTAGTAGTGCTTCTTCACACCTCCTTCGACAAAAGAAAAACAACCATCCGAGAAACTGAAACGCCAACCGATGAACAATCATGAGTCTGTTTCGCTAACATATTCGTAACTGAGGAGTTAACTGTGAGAGAGCACAATAACCCTCCAATCATATTTAAGTTTATCTGCACTGTTCGATGAACTTTATTAATCTTTCCTTTGAATTGGGTTTCATCATTTCGGCATTCTTGTGGCCGAGTATCTCGACACTTCATGTCGTGATCTTCGAAGCTCCGATACAAAGATTTTCTGCGTTAGCTCCTTCCTCTATATGACCATGGCCATGATCAAGCGCTTATACAAAAAGTTCTTTTCATGAATTCGCCTTTTGTGAGTCTGGAGATGAGGCATCTCGACTCTCCAATTCGCGATCCCCGAAACCCCGAGATGGAGCTGAGATCAACGGTCCACGATATTGATGAATCTATGGTCCAGATTTCATCATGAATTTGCATCTCGCGATTCCTTCGATGGAGGTCCTTGTCACTCCAAGTTGCGATAGGCGAAGCTCCAAGTTGGAGCTCATATCAATGGTCTAAAACACATCATGAATTGATGTCTAGGATTAAATCACGATTTTGCATATCGTGATTTCAACGATTTTGTTTCTTACCTCTCCAAGTTGCGATAGGTGAAGCTCCGAGTTGGAGCTCAGATCAACGGTCCAAAACACATCGTGAATTGACGGCTGCGATTAAATCATGATTTTGAATATCACGATTTCAATGGTCATATTTCTTGCCTCTTCAAGACGTGAGTCGTGAAACTCCGAAATGGAGTTGACAGTCTAGATCAACAGTCCCGATCAATACTTGATCTGATGGTCATCGGGAACCTGCATCCAGAAAAAGAATTTGCGATCATCCTCCTTGAATTTCAAAATGTACACTCGCTCGGGGGTTTCCTAGACCTATTCAAATACAGCTTCATCTGGTAATACAATTTGATCAACTTCTACCACATTACTTGTTCGATTAAGCCATTGAAAGTGCAACAAACCCTCATCTCCCCTAGCTACATGAACAAGTCCTTTCCGAGAATTTGGCACAACTCGTGTCCCCTCCAAAGACATCATTCCAACAATTGAATTGGAGACCATTGAACGTTGGGTCAAGCCCTTCACCCAGCAACCATGAGCATCGGACATGACAGTAAAAGCTTTGAAAGCTTTCGTTAGTTGAAGGGATGATGCATTACAACATATAGAATCCGTTATGACCAAACCCTACAAACCATTCTTGCAGCGTCTTCTCATAATTCCCATCTATTTCCTACTTTCTGTACTCATGCCATCTTCATTCTTGTACTTGCCATCAATGAAAAGTATACTAGCATGCACTATCTGTTAAATATTTGCCAACAGGTCATGTGGACCTCAACGAACGATGGAGAAAGTCGAGTAGGACTCGATTATGTGGTTTTTGAGATAAGGGGTAGCTTGCCTTAGATTGTGATTATGTAAGGTAGCTAACAACCAAGTCATCCTAGCCGCATTTTTTGGAGCAACCTTTGAGGGATGTCAAAATCACCCTAGACACAATGTTTTGGGGAAACTTCTGAGGGTTGGAATAGTCATCCTAGTTGCATTTTTGGGGAATCCTTTGAGGGATGAGACATTCAGTCTAGCTGCATTTTTTGGGGAAATCATGGATGTTACATTCAGTATGAAGGGGAAGATAAATATTGTGAGGTCTTGCTCAAGTGGAGGACTAACCAAAAATCAGAGAGATGCCTTTTTGGGTTTTTTCCTATGTAAAGGATGGAATTTGAACTTTGTAAAATGACAAGAATTTGGGCATAGAAACCGAGGAAGGTTTTTTTGGTTGTGGAGCCTAATTTAGAGGTTTGGTTTAGCCATGATTGGACCCCATTCCCTAACGGGGGGTGTGGGGGGGTTCTCCCCCCCACAACTGTCACTAGGAGGGTCTAGGGGCAGTGGTAACAATTTTTGTAGCACCCCCCTGGAGAGGGATTCGAGGGAAGTGCCCCCGAAGAGAAATATTGGGAAAAATTTCCTTGTAAAATAATGTAATTTCACAGTCAATCTGAACCATTCATTGTAAGGTCACAGATCTGACGGTAGAAGTTATTTTAGGGTTTTTTTCCCTAGAAGGAAATCCTCTTTTATGAGGGAATTGTATTGCAATTGTGTATTATCATGATTATTGTATTCTAAGAGAGGAGACTATGAGAGAAAGAAGATGAAGTTACATCAAGTGTGATATAGATTGTATCCCTTCATTTTGTTGGATAATAAAAAGGAAGGACCTGGAAATTTCTCTGGTCGATGTAGCCCACACCGGGTGAACCACACATATATGTGTCTCTATTGTATTGTGTATCTTCTATGTTTTATTTCCATATTTATTTTATTTTATTGCTTTGCGATCCTGTTTTAATAACAATGGTATCAGAGCGGAAGGAAACTCATAGGAAAAGAGGGTTCCCAGTTCGAGTGGGAGCAATGGCAGAATATGTGAAGTTTAGAGTCAAGAAATTTAACAACCAAAACTACTAGTTATGGAAGATGTAGATGGAAGGTTATTTAGATCAGAAGGATCTATTCCTACCATTGGGAGGAATAGTAAAGAATCCAATGGCCATGAAGGACGAAGAATGAGAGGTTCTTGACACAAAGGAACTAGGAATGATATGACTGCGCCTGGCAGCGTCCTTGGCTTTCAATATTTCAAAAGAAAAGACAATGAAGGAGATGATGGACATATTGGATAAACTATATGAAAAACCCTCGACGTCTAATAAGGTATTTCTAATGAAGAGATTATTTAATATGACGATGTCAGAAGGTGGGTCTGTTGCAGATCATTTAAATGAATTTAATACCGTTACTAATTAACTAAGTTCTGTAAAAGTGGACTTTGATGATGAGGTTAGCGATCTTCTAATCTTGTGCTCATTGCCAAAAATATGGAATGTCTTGGTTATGGATGTAAGTAACTTTGTCTCTGGTTCAAACACTCTAAAATTTGATGATGTTGTTGGTGTTATCCTTAGCAAGGAAATGCGACAAAAAATAAAAGGTGAGACATCAGGTAATGAATTTACTGTGGAGAACAGCGGAAGACAAAAGGATAGAGGAAAGGGCTCAGGGAAGTGTAGGAATTCTAGGAAGTACAAATCCAAATCTAGACTGGGAAAGATAGAGTGATGGAATTGTGGGAAGAAAGGGCATCTAAAGAAATACTACAGAGCTCCAAAGAAACAAATAGATGGACAACAAGAGAAAAATCAAGAAGAAAATGTAACAGGTGATGTGTTACAAGATGCTTTGATTCTTTCTGTAGATAATATTTCTAAGTCTTGAGTATTATATTTAGGGGCTTTATTTCATTCCACACCCAATAGGAAACCTTTTCTAGATTATGTTCAAGGTGATTTTGGACATGTTCATTTCTGGTGACAACCTGCTTCCCTCCATTGGGCTGGAATGACCTCCCGGTCTAGGATCGTTCAAGTCGTCGAGTCAAATGACTCATCGGGCTCCTGATGGAACCATTTTCAACTTGATACAGGTCCCACTTTTGATTCCTCGTCACCCACTATGTGACACTTGTAGACCCTCTCCTTGGCTATTTTTCAGCTCTTACGCCAATGGTCTTAGCTCTCGATGCTAAGCTCCTCCCTTGATGTTACCACAGAGTACAATCATGGGACAACTCCCTTCGCGACCCTGCACTTTGGGGCTTTCACGAGTGGCTAAATCCTCCTTCTCGATCTCCAAATCGATGAAATTCTTCGGGACCAGATCTACGACCCTTGTTCTTCTCGCAATCAATGACTATGATCAACCTCGCGAGTTTAGACTTCATGAGTCCTTTCTCCCCTTGACTCTACTTTCTCTGATCACGAATCAATGATGTACTGATCCCTTGCCACGTGCCTTTCCAGATCCAATGGTCTGGATTTGAAATCGCTCTTCGTGACTTCGCGAAGATCCTTTTCTTGCTCCCAACAAACCTTATGAAGTTCCTACTCTTGAACCTCTTGATCTTCTGCTATCTGTCTCCTCTTTGACGATGGATGAATTCTCTATCTTCGGGAGTTCGACAAGTCCTTGACTCCCTTGCACACTTAGCACAATTTTGCCTTTCGAGACTTAGGCTGTTCTCGAAGGCTTTCTGCACTCCTTGCATAAATCTGTGCAACTCTCCTACAAATTTCCTCGTCTTGAAAACCTTCAAGTTTACAAGTTCCTCTGTGATCTTCTCATTCCCTCATGCCAGACTGTTTCAGAGTGTTCAGTAACTCTGTACTGATCTTCTCCCCACATGGTCTTTATTTTCAAGGGATTTAACCGCTTTGAAATTTCTCCCTGAGTCTGTGAATAAATCTAGCATGCCCTCCTGGTAGATTTTCTTTTGACTCCACTGAGTTCAGACATGCACTCCTTGCGTCATCTTATAGAGTCTCCCTGATCTATCACACACTCCTTGCACTTATCCTAGAGAATGAGAATTAACTCAACACACTCTCAGATAGAAAATTGTATCCCTATCCCTGCAAATGATTCCTAACATTCATCTACAATTCAAATGCATGTAAAAGACATTCATAACACAACATCCATTGAGCAGAAAGAGAAAACAGGAAAAACTGTCATTTTATATTAATGGTGGAATGCCAAATTACAATGGTGGAGTCTGAACTGCAACTGAGTCTCGACTGTCTACATTTCTCCCCTGGCTGACTCTATCCTGGCTAACCCCTTATCATCTACCCAACCTAACATGGCCAACCTTCTACTTTTCTTACAATACAAAGATTTATACAAGAGGGGCTCAAATGATCTTCCCTCGCAAGCTAATTAATGGTGTCAAATCACCACCCTTAATGCTTATCGAAAGGGAAAATTACAATGATGGAAATTCTACTCCAAATAGGATGCAGATCCATTTCATCATCGGATTATTAATGGTGACCTTTTCTCTATCTTGTGTGAGAGAACGATCTGGCTCTTCAATCTTGTCTTCAATTAATGCCTAGATCGCGCCTTGGATCCTCGAGGAAAAAAAAGAGAGGGTGACGCCTCTTCTTCCTTGAATACGCACCACGTGTGTTAATTGGCTGGCATGTGCTGAGATGGAGTGATGCTCTTGCATCATACTCCAGAGTGGAAAAAATCATGAGCTCCTTCTCATGAGCTCTCCAACATGGCTGAAATCGAACTAGATCCAAAACTTTCTCCTTGAGCTTTCTCTCGGATCCTCTGCTCCACTGTTGTTCCTGCATCTTCCCCACTTCTCGTGTAGGTTTATTCTCATCCAACTTCCTCTTTCTGACTAAATTCTTTGCTAACTATGACATCAACTTCCTTATTTCTCGATCACCATGTCCAACTGCTCCATTGTCTGGTTCTTATGTTGCATACTAACATACTACACCCTTTCCTTGTCGATGGGCGAATCACACTGATTTCCCAAGACATATTATTCCTTTGTGGCCTTAGCTAGCCACTCTACTACATCCCCCACTTCTGCAGTATCCATACTGAAGTTTCTTTAGCTGCTTCCCCTAATAGATTGATACCTATCAGTGTTTTAGCTAGCTCTGTTCCAACTTTCCCCAACTACTCCTCATGCTGGTGTAGTCCTTCATCTGCTTCCAACTTGGCCTATTGGATGTGAATTCCTTACATTTCTACTCTCCTCTCAAGAGATTCAAATTATTCACACAGACAAGAAAAATCTATGTTGTCTTCTCTCTCTTCTGCTATAGACCCCAATGTTGCAGTCATCTCCTATTCAGCTTCCTAGCTGAAAACGTTGAGCAATTTTGCTAAATTCTCTTCTCCTAAATTATGTTGGGATAGACATCAGTATATGTTCCTTCTCGTCCTTAACAGTCCCCACTTGTTGTCTCCCTGTCGCATATACAACATCTGTGCTAGACTCTCCTCGGACGTTTGGTAGAAATATCATGAATCCTTCAATGATTAGAACGTCCCTCTGATCCTTTTCCTCTGTTGTGATTAAAGTTTCTAACTTGTCATCATATTCATTCATGTGGCTCACATTTCTGCATGAATATCCATCTTAGTGAGGTTTTTCTTCTGCCTCCTCATTTGTCAACATCCCATGATGTGAAATCTCAGCTGAACTCATATCTCATCCCTTTCCCACTTGGCAATCTAGGATGTCTCCTCTTCCCACCTAGCAGTCTATGAGATCCACTGATCCGTTCTCATTGCCCACCTGGAAATCTATGAGAATCTTTCCAGATCTCTTTCCCTTATAAATGAGGTTTTCAATATGTCTCAACCATCTCTTTAATACCTATAGTTCAACAAATTATGAACAGGCCATCTGGCTATCCTCTTCAAAGGCCATTCGTACCTCCAGTGTACCTATGACTCCTACTGCATTTTGAATTCTAGCTCCTCCATCTTTGCTCGAATTTCACTGAGATTATTTTCCATCTCTGCCTTACTCTTCTACCCGTGGAATCTTCCTCGCTCGCATATATGACCTTCGATGGCCATCTTATTCCACCTTCAACCCACCTGGTTTATTACCATCTGTTGCACACCTTGTAATAACTCAAACAGAGCATCACACCCTGTCTCCCCGGTTTACATAAATCAATTCTGCATAAGCTCCTTTGTATCTTTCTCTCTGTTGAGAGAAATCAATCTCTGATCTCCTTTCACCCACATACTATAGACAAAGTCAAGCTCTGATACCACTCTTGGTGATAAAATACTTCCCTCCTTTGGGCTGGCACGCCCTCCCGATCTAGGATCATTCAATTCTTAGAGTCAAATGACTCGTTGGGCTCCTGACAGAACCATTTTCAACTTGACACAGGTCCCCCTTTTGATTCCTCGATGCTCACTATGTGACAACTGTGAACCCTCTCCTTGGCCTTATTCAGCTCTTATGCCAATGGTCTTAGATCTCGATGTTAAGCTACTCCATTGATGTGACCAGGCACTGTGACCGTGGGACAACTCCCTTCGCGACCTCGCACTTCGGGACTTTCGTGAGTGTCTTACTCCTCCTTCTCGATCTTCGAATCGATGAACTTCTCTGGGAATAGATCTATGACCCTCGTTCTTCTCGCGATCAATGGCTATGATCGACCTCGCGAGTTTGGACTTCACGAGTCCTTTCTCCCCTCGATTCTTCTTTCTCTGATCGCGAATCAACAATGCATTAATCCCTTGCCACGTGCCTTTCTAGATCCAACGGTCTTGATTTGAAATCGCTCTTTGCGATTTCACGAGATCCTTTGCTTGCCCCCGAGAAACCTTACAAATTTCCTACTCCCTAACCTCTTAATCTTCTGCTACCTGTATCCTCTTCTATGATGAATTACTTCTCCATATTTGGAACTTTGTAAAGTCCTCGACTCCCTTACACACTTAGCGCAATTTCTCTTTTCGAGACTTAGGCTATTCTCGAAGGATTTCTGCACTCCTTGCAAAAATATGTGCAACTCTCCTGTGAATTTGCTCGGCTTGAAAACCTTCAAGGTCCCAAGTTCCTCTGCAAGATTCTCGTGCCCTCCTGGAAGAGTGTTTTAGATTATTTAGTAACTCTGAACTGTGCTTCTCCCCACACAGTATTTATTTTCAAGGTATTTAACCGCCTTGAAATTTCTCCCTGAGTCAATGAATAAATATGGCATGCCCTCCTGGCAGCTTCTCTTCTGACTCCATTGAGTTCAGACACACACTCCTTTCGTTAGCTTACAAAGTCTCCCTTATCTATCACACACTCCTTGCAGTTATTCTAGATAACCATACTTAACTCAACACACTCTCGGATAGAAAACTTTATCCCTATCCCTGCAGGTGATTCCTAACATACATCTACAATTCAAATGCATGTAAAAGACATTCATAACACAACATCCATTGAAAAGAAAGACACAATAGGAAAAACTGTCATTTTATATTAATGGTGGAATGCCAAATTACAATGGTGGAGTCCGGCCTGCAAATGAGTCTTGGCTCTATGCATTTCTCCACTGACTGACTCTATCCTGGCTAACCCCTCATTGTCTACCCAACCTAACATGGCCAACCTTCTACTTTTCTTACAATACAAATATTTATACAAGAGTGATTCAAATGAGCTTACATCGCAAGATAATTAATGGTGTCAAATCACCACCCCTAATGCTTATCGAAAGGGCAAATTACAATAATGGGAATTCTGCTCCAAATCGGATGGAGATCCATTTCGTCATCATCCTATTAATGGCGACATTATCTCCAGCTTGTGCGAGAGCACGATCTGGCTCTTCCATCTTATCTTCAATCAATGCCTAGATCGCGCCTTGGATCTTCGAGGAAAAAATGAGAGGGTGTACCTCTCCGTCCTTGAATGCGCACCATGCATGTTAATTAGCTGGCGCATGTTGATATGGAGCAATGATCCTGCAATAATTTTGGTGATGATGCACCATGCAAAATTGTTGGAATGGGTAAGGTACAAATAAAGAAAAATAATGGAAACCAATTGTTTTTGAAAGAGGTAAGACATGTTCCATATCTAAGGAAAAATATAATTTCAACAGGGAAGTTGGCAAGTGAAGGCTATATATCTATATTTACAGATAAGGCATGGAAGGTCATCAAAGGATCACTGGTGATAGAAAAAGGAGAGAAGGTAGGTACATTGTATTTATGTACAGGTAACACTAATTCTTCTATCTCTTTAGCTTATACAGGAGTGGATACAACACCGTGGAATCATAAGCTTGGACACATGAGTGATAAGGGTATGTAGATACTTCACAAAATAAATTTGTTTCTAGATATTAAACAATTTGATTTGGATTTCTGTGAGCATTGTGTTTATGGAAAACATAAGATAGTCAGATTTCTCAGAGTAAAAAAAGAAAAGAAGAGTGAAAGGTTAGAGCTTGTGAATATATATGTATGGGGACCAACTCAAGTATCATCTCTTGGTGGATCTCGTTATTTTGTTACATTTATTGATGATGCAACTAGAAAAACTTGGGTTTATTGCATTCGACAAAATTATGATGTTTTTGATACTTTTAAGAAGTGGAAAGATTTGGTTGAGAATGAGATAGGAAAAAGGTTGAAGTGTCTCATATCAAAAAATGGAGGTGAATATTGTAGCAAGGAGTTTGATGATTACTTTTCATACCATGGGATTCGTAGAGAGAAAACAGTTCCAGGAACACCACAAGAAAACAGTGTGTCAGAAAGGATGAATAGGACAATCATGGAGCGTGCAAGGAGTATGAGATTGCATGCTAGGTTTCCATTACAATTATGAGAAGATGCTCTTGATACTAATTTTTACTTAATAAACATAGGACCTTCAATCTATTTGGATGGTGGAATTCCAGAGGAGGAATGGACATGTAAAAAGTGAACTATTCTTTTTTGAAGACTTTCGGTTTTGAAACATTTGTCCATATTGATAAATAAAATATAACAAAGCTTGAGGAAAAATCCAAGAAATGTACCTTTATTGGATACAGTGTTAATGATTTTGGTTATCTCTTATGGGATTATGAAAATCACAAAATCATTAGGAGTATAGATGTCATATTCAATGAGAAGGTCATGTACAAATATCAATTGCAGGGAAAGAAACAAGAAAAAGAAAAACCAGAATACAAAGTGCTTGATGAGATCACTAAAAAATAAATTCCAAAGGTACCAAAATATCAAAATGTAGAACAACAAGAGCATCAATGATCCGTAGGATCTTTTAATGACTATGGTTGAGTTTTAATTTTGCATGCGTTAATTAACCATTTGAGAAAACTTAGTGAAAGAATGAGGAAAGAAGAGGAATTATGACATCCATATACATATATGTAGATCTGAAATGAAATAATAGACATCAAACCATAATACGCAGATTGATAACGGAGTTTGGCACAACTTTGCCTACGTCTACGGGCCTTTGTCTCTGTGGGGGAGGCTTCTTTATTTATGTTCAAGAGCTCAAAAGTACATCACTACAATGCCAAATGGCTATAATACTGATATGATCATGTTCATCTAGATCTCTAGAACCATACAAAGAAAACAACACACAAAACGGACTTCCGGAGCTCCCATAAATGACCCAACAACGTCTGCTCCTCAATATCTTCCCTACATAAAAATGGCTTTGGCTTGGCTTCTCTTCAGCATAACTCTACTCTGAATGCCCTTAACTGTTCCCCATGGCCTCAAATAGGCCTGGTTTATATATATTTGAAGTTGGTTGCTCATCTCCAACTTCCTCCCAAAATTTGGCTCCAAAAATGCCCAATATCTCCCAAAAATGGAGAAAATCAATTAAATCAGGCATTAAATCCAATAAAATCCCAAAACTTTGGTATAAACCCAAAATTTTATAAAATTAGGCATAAGCCCTAGGGCTGGGCGCACGCCCCCTGATTCTCGGTCGTATGGAAGGACATGTGGCCAAGCTCTAGCCCAAAGGCTAAGTGTTGGCCCCTTCCCCTGCGCTGGCTTCTAGTCTCTTGGCGTTTGTATAGGGCCACGAGCCTAACCCCATATCCATGCACCCTCTTGGCAGACTATACTCGGGTCACATGGTAGAGGTTACGTGTTGGCGCTGAGGGCTGGGGCTAAGCCCCGACCCTTTTTTACCACCGAATAAACCTTTCAATCAACATAAATACAAACTTTGGCATATGATTATTAAGAACCACCATGGGGTGGGCAATTAGCCCAGCCCTGCCAGTCCACTCCCCAGTCGATAGGTCAGGGGTTTGACCCCCGACCAAGCCATAAAATTTTACATATAAAATCAACAACCAACCACAGGGTGCCATGTGGCAGCCCTTGATTGGGCCACGTGGCACCTCAACAACCAACCACAAACTACCACGTGTCAATTGCCGATTGGTCCACGTGCCTGCCACATGTCATATTTCATACTGCCACATAACTGCCCTGTCATCTCTGCCACATCAGCTGCTGACGTCATCCGTGCCACGTGTCACCCTTACAGTGGTGACACGTGTCACCCCTGGATTGGTCCAGCTGTCTGTCCATACGTCCAAATCTGCCTGACACGTGTCACCTCTTGGAGCTACCACGTGTCACCTCCCAAGTTTGCCACGTCATTTGTACGGACCGTACGGTCTGCATAGTCAGCATGCCACGTGGACTGTACGGACTGTACAGTCATCCCTTTTTTTACCTATTTGGCTTTTCGGACATAACGCGATATCTTGCTCATACGGAGCCCGTTTGACGAAGTAAATATA
>SNQJ01S0043926.1:50264-79622 GCA_010110895.2 Picea sitchensis | reverse complement strand
GGGAAACTCAAATTTTACATCAAGTTTTAACAATGGAATTTCATATTTATTCTTATGAACATTTTTCTTTCCATTAGATTTAGAACTTGAACTTGAAGAAGAAGGAGAAGAAGGAGGTGTTGATGGAGGTGAAGGAAGAATCTAAGGATGGTCCTCTTCCTATTCACTTTTTCCTTTTGAAGATCCACCCAAAACTGGTCGTTTCCGTTCCAACTAATCTTCGTACAAAACTTTCACCATCTCCGACATAGCATGGAATGTTTTCCGGAACTCTTTCTCATCTTGAGAAATCCCTTCTTCCGATGCCATCTTCTCGCTGTGAGAAGCTTTCTTTCTCAATCCAATTAATAGATTCTCTGCAACAAGCTCACCTTCACCACACTGTAGCTTTTCCCTGGTTAACATGCAAAACTCAAATCCAAACGTCAACTAGCTCTGATACCACTTGATCCGTAGGATATTTTAATGACTATGGTTCAGTTTTAATTTTGCATGCGTTAATTAACCATTTGAGAAAAATTAGTGAAAGAATGAGGAAAGAAGAGGAATTATGATAGGCATATACATATATGCAGATCTGAAATGAAATAATAGACAGCAAACCATAATACGCAGATTGATAACGAAGTTCAGCACAACTTTGCCTACATCTCTGGGCCTTGGTCTCTGTGGGGGAGGCTTCTTTATTTATGTTCAAGAGCTCAAAAGTACATCTCTGCAATGCCAAATGGCTACAAGACTAATTTGGTCATGTTCGTCCATATCTCTAGAACCCTGCAAAGAAAACGGCACGCAAAATGGACGTCCGGAGCTCCCAGAAATGACCCGACAACGTCTGCTACTCAATATCTTCCCTACATAAAAATGGCTTTGGCTTGGCTTCTCTTCAGCATAACTCTACTCTGAATGCCCTTAACTGTTCCCCATGGCCTCAAATAGGCCTGGTTTATATATATTTGAAGTTGGTTTCTCATCTCCAACTTCCTCCCAAAATTTGGCTCCAAAAATGCCCAATATCTCCCAAAAATGGAGAAAATCAATTAAATCAGGCATTAAATCTAATAAAATCCCAAAAATTTGGTATAAAACCCAAAATTGTATAAAATTAGGCATAAGCCCTAGGGCTGGGCGTGTGCACCCTGATTCTCAGTTGTATGGAAGGACATGTGGCTAAGCGCTGGCCCCTTCCCCTGCACTGGCTCCTGGTCTCTTGGCGTTTGTATAGGGCCACGGGCCTAACAGACTAACCCCATATCCACACGCCCTATTGGCAGACTATACCTGGGTCACATGGTAGCGGTTACGTGTTGGTGCCGAGGGCTGGGGCTAAGCCCCGACCCTTTTTTACTGCCGAATAAACCTTTCAATCAACATAAATACAAACTTTGGCATATGATTATTAAGAACCACCATGGGGCAAGCGGTTAGCCCAGCCCTGCTAGTCCACTCCTCGATCAATAGGTCGGGGGTTCGACCCTCGGCCAAGCCATAAAATTTTACATATAAAACCAACAACCAACCATAGGGTGCCACGTGGTAGCCCTTTATTGGGCCACGTGGCACCTCAAAAACCAACCACAAACTGCCACGTGTCGATTGTCGATTGGTCCACGTGCCTGCAACATGTCAGATGTCGTACTGCCATGTCACTGCCCTATCATCTCTACCACATCAGCTACTGATGTCATCCATGCCATGTGTCACCCTTATAGTGGTGACACGTGTCACCCCTGGATTGGTCCAACTGTCTGTCCGTACGTCCAAATCTGCTTGACACGTGTCGCCTCTTGGAGATGCCACATGTCACCTCCCGGGTTTTCCATGTCACCTGTATGGATTGTACGGTCTTCACAGTCAGCATGCCAGGTGGACTGTACAGATTGTACAGTCATCCCTTTTTTTACCTGTTTGTCTTTTCAGACATAATGTGATATCTTGCTCATACGGAGCCCGTTTGACAAAGTAAATATACCGCCAGAATCAGGAAGACGAGATAGATTCAATGGTGTTGGTTTCATCGCATTACGAGCACTTTCATTTTTGATCATTTTTAAACCCTGTCAGGCTTCTGGATCCGATTTCGGATCAATCAAGTACCTCAAACTCCCACAAATGTTGTTAGAATATCTACCAGTGTTATAGCCCTAAAATTCCTTATTCATGCATACATGGCATTGGCCTTTCTACTTGCATAATTTACCAATTCACTCTTGAGGAAATCTATTTAAAAAACCATTTTTTGGAGCATGTACGCACCCTAATGCACTACTTCCCACATACATACACTTTGTGCATGATAAAAAACCCGTGTACATATGCTTGTTGCATACTAGAAATCCCACGTTTGCCTCCAAAGGTTGAAAAAAATAAAAAGTTGTAAGGAATTCAATGGTATTTTTGGGCTATTGGAGGTTTCCCAACCAATTCACCTATTGTAATCCACCCAAAAACCAAATAAATATCGTTTTTTCATATAAAAGGAGGTCTTGGGGTCTCATTCCATCATCAAGCATTATAATGGGGAAACTCTTCCCAAATCCCTTTCCTCCCCTGCCTAAGTATTTGCAACCTTTTTTGAGTTCTTGCCTCAACATTCCCTTTATATCCCTTTTCTCCCATACAATACCTTCCTTTCCCTTGAAGTGATCAAGTTGATTGTGATAGAAGGCATTTGGAAGGTGCACTTGGAGAAATATCAAGAGGATCCTAGACCAAGTTCACAGAGCGCCGACCTACAAAGGTTGTAATTTCAATCTTTGAATATTGAATAAAAGGATCTTTTTTCCCTGTCCCAAATGATGTTTTTATGTCTTTCCTTTGATTAATGCATAACAATTTATATATAACCTTAATTTATATATAGAAATAGAATATGTGTAGCATTGTTTTCCTAGCCGTGGATGCAGGTCATCTTTGGGAGGAGACTTGCAACCTTGGAAGCTACAAATATTGAGGAGGTCAACATCAAACATTTGGAACGAAGGTATTGTTTCTGACTTACTCTTCTATCGTTTTCTATTCATCTGTTTGGGGATGTTTGGGGTAGTGTACGAATTAGATTATCTTTTAAGGGAGTACATAGCTCTGTCTACACTTAGAACCGTGGTATAGTTATATGGGGATTTTCCCGCTAGAAGAATTGGTGACTCCACTGGGGAGTCTCTCTAGGGGTTTTAGAGGGAGGTTTTTGGGTTTTAATTGGATTATTTATTTCCTTTTGAGTTTTTACCAAGTTCACTGAGTCTTTTAAGGGTCTCTGGTCACCTGCAAGGTCCCTACCAACTTTCCCTGCCCAGTAATTCTCCATAGCATTTTTCTTTTTTGGAAAATCTCATAGGTGTATGCGCTCTACTTTGGCTCAATCCATGTACATACATAGTATGCATAGTAGACAACCCGCGTACATACACAAGCTTATGGTGCAATATCCCGCATCTCTGTGTTTTAGAAGGTTTAAAAAAAAGAGATTTCCTCTATGCTTAGAGAAGCTTTGTTGCTTCTCAGGCCTTCTTCAACCCTACAGGGTCTCTGTTAGTGGTTTTTGGTTGGGTTATAGATTCGGTTTAACTTTCTTGTTGTAAAGAAATATTCTTGTGTTTCCTAGCATTTTTAGCTTATTTTTAGAAATCTAGAGTTTCGTTTAGTATCTTTTGTTAGTTTTGCTTTGATTGGAATAAAAAAAAAACCTAGTTTTTTAGGTCTATTTCTTTCTTTGCATTGTTATTTGAAAAAGAAAAAGAATTAGAATAGGGTTGTGTTTTCTTCTCATCTTGAAATAATTTCAAAAGAAAAATATGAAAGAAAATCCTTTCATTTGCTCTTTTGTTTCACTCGAAAGTTGCATTGTGCTTTTTGCATGGAAAGGAGAAGTTCTAACAAGTTTCATTTTCACAAGAGTCTAAAACGCCATTAGTTCCATGATCACATCCTTTGCATAAATCAAGCTTTAAAATAAAAATTTACCTTAAAATCTATTAGACTTTTCGTTTGTAGGGTTCACTAACTAGTCTAGGATTTTAGGGCCTTGAAATAGGTGTGAAGAGGAAACTCTTCAAGGCCATCTAAAACAAACATTAGAGTCTAAGATAGGGAGTGTCTAAAGTCTAGTTTTGTAAGAATTAGATGGGACCCCCCTCTAACACAGGGGCTAAACACGAGGTTGTGTAAGAAAAGGTAGAGGAGATAACCCCTCCAAAGTTGGACAAAGCATAGTTGGGATTGTATATTGAGGGTATTTCTTGGGAACAATATTGATTGCATTTGCCTACAAAGCCTCATGGACCTTGAAGTTGTTAGAGATCCTAAGTTGTCTTCTGGACCATTTGATTTTGGCAACCTTTAAGGGCTTCAGACTTGTTATCCTACTCATTACGATCAACCCGACTATTGATTGTACCCGCCTGGTGACTGACTGTGAGCTGGCAACCTAGTTGCCTATTTTTTATGGACTTACATGAGTGACTGCGGGGGTATACTGTGGTACCTAGGGTGGACATTGGATTGTGATTTGTAGAGTATACCTAGAGGTTTCTTTGTGTTCAAGTTTCACTTGCACCGGTAAGTTGATCTAGCATCGATTGGTGGAACTGTCCTTCCCACTAGTTAGTTGTCTGCTTAATTTAACTTTAGGAACTTTTAATGTTGTGCTATGTGCTCCCTAGTTTTCCATAGTGAGTCAGTCATTCATTAATTTGGGTCTTTTAACTAAGGTGGTAGACCATCCACTTTGTTGATCGTGAGGAATTTTCAGTATTCCACTTAGAAACGTGGTGCTGCCTCTTTATAGGCATTGTTTTTTATACCACTGGTTCACCAGAGTCAGTGTGTGATACTTTTACGGAATTGAATGATCTCGAACGGGAAGAACCCATGCATAATATATTAATGGAAAAAGTTACCGATGATACCAACCAAGGAACCCCTTTGCAAATGGATTCTTGTTCTTTTCCTTTCTTTGGAAACATTGGTGTCCCTTTGATGGCCACTTTGTACATTCCTGGGTTGAATGTGGGACTACTAGCTTGGTTGGGTACCATTCCAAATGTCTGAAATGCTCTTGAAACTTCTCAGTTAAGCACCTTATTTCATGGGCATCATGTTGATGTTCGTTCGTTAACAAAGCCTTCTCCTCCTCCTTCTACCTTCTCTGGTGAAAGTATAGATACTAGTAATCGAAAGTGTAAATGAAATAGAAAGAGGAATAATAGGAAGAAGAAATCACCAACCTCTGTGAGTCATGTTGGAGATAGGTTTTCAACCTTTGCAAGTCATGTTGAAGACCAACACCCAGCCTCTACAAGTCATGCTGGGGGGAAACAACCAATCTCTTCTAGTCATGTTGGAAAGTTATCACCAACCTCTGCGAGTCATGTTGAAGATAGGTCGTAAACCTCTACAAGTCATGTTGAAGACCAACATTGAACCTATGGAATTCATGCTAGGGGAAAAGGTCTAGTCACTGCTAGTCATACTGGAAATTGGTCTGTAGACTCTACGAGTCATGTTATCGACTAATCACCAACCTCTGCAAGTCATGTTGGATATGTGAAACTAACCACTGCAATTCATGCTGGGGGAATGAGTCTCGTTAATGCGAGTCATACAAGTGATATGGAAAAAACCTCTATGAGTCATGTTGAGGACAAGCAACCAACCACTACTAGTCATGCTGGGGGAATTTATTATGTTGAGAAACCTAGATGGATAGGACGTAAGCCTAAGTTACCTTGTAATATTTGCAAGGGAGATCACCTTTCTCATTTATTCCCTGACCTTCCAGAGGCTCGAAGATTGTGGTCCCTGTCTGAAATATCTTCTGATTATGAGTCTTTTGATCTTTCCTCATAGTCTATTCAGCCTTTGTATGATGAAGTGGTCATTCCGATGCAATATTCAGCCGATCCCACTCCTTTTTTGGGGGGTGATGCGACTTCAGACCATGTTGTCTCACAACCTATTCAGCTAGTGGTTGAGGAAGTGGCTTTGTCAATGCAATATTCTAGTGATCCCACTCTACTTTTGGAGAGTGTCAAGTCTACTAAAGTGGTCACATCGATGCAATCTTCAAATGATCCCGCTCTTCTCTTGGGGATTGATGTGTCTACTGACTATGTTTTTATCATTTCTAGTTTAGTACTTTCAAAACAAGGGGGAATTCCACTCACTTTGGGTACACCCCCTCCAAGTCCTAGGATGGTTTCCTTTGATTGGAATGACCTTGTTGAGCCTCTCCTTCCTTCTTCTACACCTTTTCAAATAAGGGTTGAAGTTAATTCAAAAAACATTTACCGATGTATTGTAGATGACAGAGCCTTCGCAAGTATTTTATCCTCCTCGACCTAGAAAGATTTGGGTTCTCCAGAGCTTGTGACTTCTTTTCATGAGCTGTTGGATTTTGAAAGACATACTAGTGAATATTTTGGGATTCTTCCTCAATTACCTATCTCCTTAGGTGGGAAGACTGTCCTTGTCGATGTTATAGTGGTGCAAGCCCCGTTAAATTTCAATATGCTTCTCAAGCGTGATTATGTATATGCTATGAACGTTGTGGTGTCTACGCTCTTCCGGGTGATGCATTTCCCTCACAATGGAAGCATTGTCACTATAGACCAGTTGGCATCTGATAATAACCATCCTAATTCAGTTTTATTTCAGGTTACCCTTTTATATGTTCCTAGTATTCATGTAGACTCTACCCCGCCACAGGTAAATTATGTGGCATCTTATCCTCGATCTTCAATTGCTTATGAACAGAAACCTATGAAATCATATTTTCCTTATCGAGACATGGTCTTGACAATTGATCCATTGGTTTATCCAATGGGGGCATGGGAGTGTCATTTTTTCATAGAAACTTGCACAGGAGACCTAGCTAAAGTATACACAAACAAAGATTATCAAGAAAAGGAAAATAGATACAATATGAAGAATGAGAATCAATGTATATTATGATATATTGAATGAGTGAGTGATATTCACTCATATAGGCAATGGCATCCTATTATTAATAAAAGCAAAGAAGAAGTGAGCTAAAGTGAGATTTTCTTAGGAATGCATGCATAATAGTGATGGTCTAAAATTAGAAATTCTAAAATATAACTACTCAGTTAAGTCCCACTGAACTAGTGTGCTGAAAATAGAAATTTCTCCAATACCCCCCCTGAACATCACTATGGAGTAAAAAATGAGTCTTGACTACTAGGCCATATTAGGTACTCATGTACAATGAAACTAATGAACATTGAATAAAAATGAGGAAAGAGGGAAAACCACGTGGGAACAAAACCCCCCTTCAAAAGAAAATGAATCAAAAGAAGAAAAGGCAGCTTCTAGGAAATCGTGTTCTTCACCACAAGATGATCCCACAAAGTATGAAACTTCTGCTTGTGAAGGTCTTGGTGAATATGTCGACAATCTGTTCAGAGGAAGGACATAACTGCAAATCAATGATCCTTTCATGTACTAAATATATGATGAAATGCATATGGACATCAATGTGTTTGGTTCACTGTCGTTGTCCTGGATCGATGCAAAATCTCAATTTAATCTGATTGTCACACCATATGATAGTCGGACAATGAAACTAGATACGAATATCGGTATGGAAGTGTTGAAGTCAAAGTGTTTGAATGACATAATTGACTACTCCTCTGTTCTCGGCCTCTGCGGAAGATAAAGAAATGACTGGTTTCTTCTTATTTGACCAACAAATTGGGCCTAACCCCAAACAAAGAATGTACCCGAACATGAACTTGTGTTGTCCCTTAACCAAGTTTTGAATTTACTTGGTCATATTTGAACATTTTTGGGACTTCAACAGTCTGTCGAATATGGAGTGCCAGAAAAAGAAGAGATCAAGGGATCTCGACCCACTTTCAGTTCCCTTTTTGGGTTTTGGGACAATGTAATGGGAAACAGATGTCGGCCTGTGGGTTTACCCACATTTAGGCCCACTTTTGTAATGTATAAATAAACATATAGGCATATAGTAGAGGAGGATTGTATTGTATCTATGTGATATAGGATAAGTGCCAAGAAGGGATCTGTGTGATCGAGAGTTTTGTGCATTCTGTATAGACTTGCAAAGTTTAGTGTGAAGATATAGAAGGTTGTGTGTTGAAAGGAAAGGAAGAAGGATGTAGTGGGATGCACAGATCTTTTGTCCTTTGCAAAGTAAGGGTTTCTATGGCTTTGTGCTTGTAACCGATTGGCCGATGATAATAAAGAAGAAGAGTTGGTGGATGTATCCCCAGGGTGGGGGTGAACCATGTAAATCTGTTTGTTATGCTTTGTGCCTTGACTTGTTGTGCTTATCTCTACTTTTGCTAAGTTATTCGATATATTTAGATGGATATATTTATGCTTTGTGATTATTAGATGTGTATGAATAGCGGATCTGATATGTATGAATATTCTTAGTGCTGATATATTGAATCTAACATGTTTTACTATTACTAAGTACTAAGATACCTTAGATCTAAGTGAATGTTGCGATGCTCTGTGCTATCTGTGAAGTATAATAAGGATTGAATATTGATGAATGATCAATGCTAAGTTCTCTATAAGCGATATAATCACAGATATGTGTCCCAGTTAAGGTTGCAGACACCTAAGTCTTGCAACCACCCCTACCTCTACCTCGGGTGAGACTTCATCTACTTCGCAGGTGTTGTCGAAAGGGTCGGTAGTTAGGGTTTTGTTGGTGCACTTTTGTAACGTTGAACCCTAGGTCTGCCCTTGTGCCAAAAAATGGTTCCATTGTCGGGACCTAAAACTGGGATTGTTGGGAACTGAGGAAGAAGAATATTTGTGCAAAGATTCGCCTTGAAACTATGGAATCTCTGTGCATGGACCTGTGACCTAGTGCACAGTAATCCACTTGATCTGAAAATCTCTTTGCTAAAGAAGGAAGGACAAATATGAATAAAAGAAGCAATATCTGAACGCTTTGTGCTCTAAGAAAAGTAAAAGTGGAAGTTTATGAAGAAAAGAGGTAAGATCTGCAAAAAAGAAGTAATATATGTAAGCTCTATGCTCTGATAAAGGTAAGAATAGTTAAAAGTTATTAGATCTAGAAGCTTTGTGCTATGTATAAGTAAAATAAGTGGAAATTTTTGTTTCTAGAGTATGGAACTAGGTATGTTTGATAGATTATGTCCTAGCTTGAAAACTAGGGATCTGATAGATTATGCCCTATCTTGAAAACTAGGGATCTGATAGATTAAAGAAAGCTTGATATGAATAGATCTGATAAGTACAGTGATAGATATGTTATACCTATGCATAGAAAGAATGTTTGGACTAATAAATGGATGCAGGATCCTAGAAAGAATTTTTTGCAGACTAGATACCATGATCCTAATGCGCAGTACAAAAGAGGTTGGGGATCATTTAAAATGAAGAGAGGATTAACCCTATGTTACAGTTGCAGAAGACTGGGACATCTTCCTAAAGAATGCGCTGGTGGAATATCTAATTGCCTATGTTGCAAAGCTTGGGACCATGAAGTATTGGATTGCCCTAGAATGATAGCTAAGCTTGAAAGACTGAATCTGAATGAAGACAACCCTAAGGAAAATTCATAAATAGTAGAACCCCAGAAGAATCAGAGAAGGTATTGTTGTAGATGAAAGACACCTTGAATGATCATCGACATGTTAGGCTACCAAAGATCTTTAAATAAAAAGAATGCATTGAAGCAAGAATAGGAGACTTTGACATTGACTTTGTCCTTGATGAAGAAACACCAGTGAACATTATGCCAGAGAGAACTTGGGAAGCTATAGGAAGGCCTGCTATGATCCCTTCATTAAGAGGAATAGGATCATTCAGAGGGAAATTGGTAAACCTATGTGGGAGGCTCACTTAGATACCTATGAATGTCAATGGAACTTCGACAAAAGAAGGTTTTGAGATTATCAAGTTTATTGAGGACAACGCCCCATTTACTATGTTACTTGGAAAACCTTGGATTGAAAGAGATCAAGCTAGAAAGAAAGAAGAAGAAGAAGTGTTAGAACAACAGAGACAAGAGTTAAAAGATTTCATGACCAGAAGGATCACACAGTTGATTGAAGAACAAGAGAACAAATCGAAGTTATTTGACACTAAAAGCCCAGATGTCAAAGCTACAAGAACATTAGAGGACTCACAAAAGATTGAAGTATCTGTCTCAGATATAGAAGAAGTATTGCCCCTAAGTATTAGGAGAGAATATCAGCAGCGCAAAGTGACTATGTCCAAGGAAAATAAGAATCAGAATGGGAAAAGAACCACCGAGATGAAGCTCACGAGGAAGAAGGCTAGAAAGCTAAATAAGAAGAAGGATAAGATTGAAAGGTTACAATAGGTTCTTGAGGGTACCTCGCATAAGGAAAACTTACAGAATTTGAACTTCACCGAGATATCAGAACAACGATATAAGTCACTTCACCATGGCAAAGAAATATAGCCATTAGAGGCTGATATATCCATTCGATTGTTACTCCGAACAGATCGAAAAGCATTGATGGCTCATCACTGGACCATCAGACCACGCCATAAGGGACAAAACATGAATTAATGAGGCTCATACCCGTTGCAAAGAAAACCGTTGCCAAGATCGCCTATTTATCTCATCGCTCCATGCCTAAAGAACACTTTTTACAACTGAGAATTTGAATCCCATAGATTATCAAGTATATACAGTGATCATCATTCCCTCTTTGTTCATTCCTGAGCAGTGTATGAGATCATTTTGACCCCGATAATTTATCCCATACGTGTATGTCCGAAGAGATTAGTGCACTTGAAGAATCTGTGAAGGAAGTACTCGCTAATATCAGGACCGAGAAAGTCATGTCAGAAAGAAGGATGTTTGTAGGTGTGCAAGCATCATCAACGGGAGGAGTCCAATCTTCTCCATCGAATGCTCATGGAGCAAGAACTTCCAGAACCATGACATAGGCAAGAATGAAGCACAGAGACGACATTGCAAACGCCAAGCTGATTCTGAGCATTCTACCCGCCTACCTACCCCCTCTAAGCAACGCCAAAAACTGAGATAGTGTGCCCAAATATTTTGACTATGCTTTGGTCACATCATACCTCCTGAAAGGGATACGCGCAGTTCGAGCCGACCAGGATAAGCGCGTAGCATTGAAGTTCAGTGACTTCAAACTTGGTGACAGGAAGGCTTACAACATTCTCACCTCGCACAAGTATCTGACCAGGACTAAAGGCAATAATTCGAAGATTATCCTGCGCCATGGACCCAGAACCTTGCACAGTCCACACTGCTCAATGTGATGAATATCTCGCACTTTGGTTGACACTAGGAAGTAAACGCATGCGTGAAATTGTTGTTATCTTGCTACCACAGAGGTTACTTATGGTTGAACCATCACATCACTATGGATCTGACCTTGATCAATCAGATCATAGAGATGAGCATGCAGGGCCCTGACCCACAAGATTTTTACCCTGGAAAGACCTCAGATCGAGCATTGGCGCAGAGAATCAAATAGACTTATGGCGATGTTGAGAAGGGAACATGAGGTTACAAGGTAACCTCTATCCAGAATGATGTAGTGTGCCTCGCATGTCAGTTGATCGTAGGCAATATAGTTCACAAGAACTAGCCCACCCAAGTGACTGGATTCGTAGTTGACCTCACAGGAAAGTGCGCAGAGGGACTACAGATGAATTGGGTGTAGTACCTTGTAAACCAGTTGGAGCTTGATTGCAGAGAATCACAAGACCAAGGGCATGAGTTCCACTTTAATTGGATTCTCATCCTAATCGCATTCATTGCATGGGAAATGTCAAATGGTGCGACCTTCCCCAACATCGAGCCCTTTGAACCTTTGGCTGCAAAGTTTAGTACCTTATGGTACTCTAATGATATCAACAAGAAGTGGAAATCCAATGTAGTCTTCCATACTTACTACAACCAGTTGAAACAATCCATCCAGTCTGAGCCTCAGATGACCTCGAATACCCTCCATAGGTTTCAGCCCTTAATGAAGTTCAACACGGATATCCACTTTATTTATATAACAACGCGTGCTGATGAGAACAAGCAACAATTGCAGTCATATTACAAGCTAACAGAGGAAGACTTAGAGGAAATCACTAAGGAATGGTTAGCGAACCTCCTTATTCCAGCCAACCCTGCGAATTTGTTCAACGTAGATAGCCTAGAAGCTGCGTAGGATACACATGGACCAAGCAAGATGAAGAATCCTTAAGAGGTTCACGATGTACACAACACATATGTGAGGACTGCATCCATTTCACCAGATGAAGGGGGTGATGGTGAAGAGATCGAAGGTGCATAAATTGAACAACAAAAAGGAGAAGTACCACTGCCTAGGGATGAAGAAGAATCATCAAAGAAATGAAAGGTTTAGCCTCTGAAATCGTCCTCCTGGAAGAAACCTAGAACCCCTGTAACCAAGGTGCGGACTACCCTCACATTGGATGATTTTAATTTCATCATTGCAGCTGTGAACGATGCTTCACAGGAGGTATTAGAGAAGTAGGATGTGAAGCAGGAGAAAATGTATAATCATATCAAGGTTGAACTCCAAGGAGTGCAGCAGGCACTCCATTCTAGCCACACAGTCTCCATTGTGCCTCTAACAGCAGGAATAGTAGAAATAGAAGATGAGCCAACCCAATTGCTCAGGAAGAGACAACACAATCCATCCAGGCTTTGACATAGGTACAGGGAGTACTTATCAAGCAATGCAGTGCTGTCAAATGAGAAAAACTTTCTCTTCAAGCACAATGGGACAAAGAGAAAGCAGAGCTACAACAGAGCAAGGAGTAGTTGATCGCGGAGCAGCTAGAAGTAAAGGAACTGGTCAATAGATCACTTCACTCTATGACCGTCATAGAAGTGAGAGATGAAGAACGAATTCCATAGTAGTTGGCACAACTTGAAGAAGTGATCCATCAGCTTCAGCATCACATCACAGACCTAGAACTTTGTACTGTGCCTGAGACCCCTCAAGAAATCAGAGATCTAAGAGAGGCACCTACTCGCAGTGCAGTTGGAAGAATAAAATCCCTTGCCTTGGAGTGCAAGAAGTTGATCCCTAGGAGCGCTCAGACTTACAAAAACCTCATGGAGAATCCAGAGTTACAAGTGTTGGAGTCACAACACCAAGAAGCAAAGAAACATGCAGATACGTTACAGGCACAGCCAAAGGCCTTGTCACTAGTCGAAAGGATGAAGAGGTTTCCAGAGAAATGCATGGCCCAGCAATAGATCCACATGATCCAGACCAAAGTGATGGAAGTCTCTCAATGACTTCAACCAATGCAAGAGAATGCATGCTAACTGGTCACTGAAGTTGAAATCCAAGGAGTAGAACTTGAACAAGTTGTGAGTGCATCAGAACAACGCCTAGAAGGACTAGTCAATGACGCACTCATCTAGGAGTTCACTAATCAAGAGGTAGTAGCATTGAAGCAGGTCAAAGAATCTCGCGCCAAGATCAATGATTTTGAGGCAGAATTTCCCAGACCAGAGTGACTCAGGACGAGTCACATGTGAGTGTTGGGGGCCTGTTGGCCCTTGACCAAGTTTTGAAGTTACTTGGTCATATTTGACCCTTTTTGGGACTTCGACAGCCTGTCAAATATGGAGCGCTAGACAAAGAAGAGATCAAGGGATCTCAACCCACTTTCAAGTCCCTTTTTTGGTTTTGGGACAATGTAATGGGAAAGGGATGTCGGCCCATGGGTTTAACCACGTTTAGGCCCACTTTTGTAATGTATAAATAAACATCTAGGCATCTAGTAGAGGAGGATTGTATTGTATCTATGTGATATAGGCTAAGTGCCAAGAAGGGATCTGTGTGATCCAGAGTTTTGTGCATTTTGTATAGACTTGTAGAGCTTAGTGCAAGTCCCTGTGTGAATATATAGAAGGTTGTGTGTTGAAAGGCAAGAAAGAAGGATCTAGCGGGATGCATAGATCTTCTGTCCTTTGCGAAGTAAGGGTTTCTATGGATTTGTGCTTGTAACCGATTGGTCGATGATAATAAATAAGAAGAGTTGGTGGACGTAGCCCCAGGGTGGGGGTGAACCACATAAATATGTGTGTTATGCTTTGTGCCTTGACTTGTTGTGCTTATCTCAACTTTTGCTAAGTGCTTAGATATATTTAGATGGATATATTTATTCTTTGTGCTTATTAGATGTGTATGAATAAAGGATCTGATATGTATGAGGATGCTTAGTTCTGATCTACTAAATCTAACCTTTTTTATTGTTACTAAGTACTAAGATACCTTAGATCTAAGTGAATGTTGTGATGCTCTGTGTTATCTGCGAAGTATAATAAGGACTAGATATTGATGAATGATCGATGCTAAGTGTTGTATAAGTGATATAATCACAGATTTGTGTCCCAGATAAGGTTGGATACACTTGAGTCTTGCAACCACCCCTGCCTCTACCTCGATTGAGACTTCATTTGCTTCGTAGGTGTTGCCGAAAGGGCCGGTAGTTAGGGTTTTGTTGGTGCGCTTTTGTAGCATTGAACCCTAGGTTTGCCCCTATGCCAACAACTTGTGATCTGTTCTATCACCAACCCAATCTAAATATGTGAGGCCTATGATATCTAACTCACAACCAAATGCATAGTGAATCTCATAACGCATGGTGCCTTGAACATATCTAAGGATGCACTTGGTAGCCTTCCAGTGCAGATCATGGGGTTCCTGCATGTATATGGAAACTGCTCCTACTGCATGTGAGATATTTGGATGGGTGTGGGTGAGATATAGAATACTCCCCACCAAGTGTCGATACAAAGTGTTGTCCACTAATGGTGTATCCCCACCATACTCAAGTCTTATCCCAGATAAGAAGGGTGTAGGTGCAGAATTACAGTCTTTCATGTGGAATCTATCCAGAAGATCCCTGACATACTTAGCCTGAGAAATTTTGATTCTGGAAGCATCCTGACTAATATCAAGACCAATAAATAAGTGCAGTGGACCCATGTCCGTCATAGAGAACCTGTCATGCAAAATATCTTTGACCAAAGAAATGGCTGAAGCAGAGCTACTAGTGATCAAAAGATTATCAACATAGAGTACTAAAATCATCACAGAGTTAGTAGTCCTCATCATGTAAACATTGGAATCATATTTTCATCTAACAAATTCATGTGAAATTAAGTAAGAATCCATCTTTGCATACCATGGTCTAGGTGCCTGCTTGAGGCCATAGAGAGACTTCTTCATTATGCATACTAAAGATGAGTTATGAATGATCCCCTACGACTGCTCCATGTAGATCTCCTGTTAAAGGTCACCATGAATAAAAGCATTCTTCACATGCATATGGTGAAATTCCCATCCTTTGGCTGCTGCAATGGATAGATCCAAGCGAATGGATTTCATATTTTCTACAAGAGAAAATGTCTCATCATAATCTATCCCATGAATCTTCTAAAATCCTTTTGCAACTAATCTGGCCTTGTACCTACTCACCTGACCATTTTCTTCTCTTCTGGTCCTATAGACCCATTTTCATCTAACAAGTTTCCTCCCAGGTGGAAGTGGAACTAGATCCCAAGTCTAATTCTCTAGGAGGGAGTCATTCTCCTCCTACATGGATGCTTCCCATAGTGGATTTCCAACAACCTCACTGTAGGTTTGTGGATCAGAAGATTGAACCATATAGAAATGCATGGGCATCATTGTTTTAGAAGCTGAAAGTACATAAGAAGGTTCCACATGCTGACATCGAGTCCTCCTCGAATCCAATGGATACCCTGCAAGGTTTCCTTCTTCTTGAAGTGTAGATTGTTCCCACTTGGGCATTTGTTGAAGCTATGACGTTGGCTCCTCATTTGTTTGTACTACCTGCTTATCTGCATGTACAAAATCCTTTGAATTGGTGTATGAATATGTATCATATAAGTGTGTGGAATCATCATCTCTGATATTTAGAACTGATGGAAGCACAAAAGTCTCTACATGTTGCACTGGAGGTGCATGCAAAGGACTCTCCTTAAACTCAACATTGCACTCAATGATGATTCAAACTGTAGAGGGATGAATCGATCTGTACCCCTTCACATCATCTAGATATCCCACAAATATGCAAGGTGTGTTATGTGGATCTAAGTATTTCCTCTTTTCAGAAGGAATATGGGCCCATGCTCTACATCCAAAGATGCAGAAGTGTATGACATCTGGTTTTTCACTTGTCTAAGCCTCAAAAGGTGTCTTATCCTCCACATATATGTGAGGTTCTCTATTTTGTATGTATAAACATAGATAAGTGCCTCATCCCAAAGCTTGGAAGGAAGTGATCTTGCATGCAACATGCAACTGGTCATCTCCTTGAGAGACCTGTTCTTCCTATCAACAACTCCATTATGTTGTGGAGTGTATGGAATTGTGTGTTGCAACTGGATACTAGCTTCACGACAAAGATTCTGAACATATTTCTTGATATACTCCCCCCCTTTGTCTATACAAAGGATATTTATTTTCTTCCCAGTTTGTGTCTCTACTAGAGATTTGAAGTCTTTGAGATGATCAAAAACTTCAGACTTTTTTCTGAGAAAATAAACCCAAGTATAGTGTGAGTAATTGTCAATAAATGTAAGAACATACCTTATTTTGTTGATGGACAGATGTGGAAATGGATCCATGAGATCACTATGAAAAATATCTAAGGAAGAGGAGGTTCTCCTTTCCTTCCCCTTTTCAAACTTCTCTTCATGGTGCTTTCCAAGATTGCATCCTTCACAAAACCCTTCAGAAAAGTGAATGTCTGGCAATCCTTTGACCATTCCTTGTTTGAAATTTGTTGCATGTACCTAAGTTCAAATGACCAAATATCTCTTGCCAAACTCTAATACTATCATTAGAATGTGTAAGTAGCAAAGAGGAGTCATAGTTAGTAAACTTAAAGAACTTATACAACCATGATTTGTGATCTACTTCAGCAACTGCAATAATGGAACTATCATGCATGTCAAGTACAATAATTGAATTTGATGTAAATTCAACCCTTTTACCTATTTGAGTGATCTGATAAACTGAGAGAATATTTATAGAAATATTTGGAACATGTAAAACATTCTCAAAACATACATTAGGAAGTTCCACTCTTCCCTCTCCTGCAACTTCTATTGGAGTATCATCCCCCATGAGAATAGGAGGTCCAGAGCATGAACTCAAAGAAGTAAAAACTTCCTCTTTAGCTGGCATATGATGTGATGCGCCATAATCTATAATCCATGAATCATATGAGGAATTAATTGCAACCAGAGCATGATGATTACCTCTCTTAGGTCCAAGGTCTACTTCCTTCTTCTTCTTGTTTCCTTCAAGAATGAAGTCTCCAATGTTATTCTTCTGAAGTACATGTGTCATAAGATCGAAATGCTTCTTCATGCATGTGGATTCTTCATGATTCAGTTTATTGAAATATGTGCACTACTTTCCCTTCTTCCTCTACCCTTTGGAATTTGAAAAATATTTGGAACCTGAAGAATCCTTGAAGGGTTTGGAATATCCTGTTGATTATTTGGGTTGGTTGTCATTGATGTCAACCATTGAAGAAAGTCTGGTAGCACAAAGGTTTGGGTAATGGAACCAAGTTTGTTTGATTGATAATGGTATGAGTTTTGATATATTTTTAGGTAATACTATTCTATATGGATAGTACATGTCATTCCATTTCCGATGGTATGTGGAACGTCACATAACTCCTCACGGTTAGAGAGTTACGACCATGTGAAGTTGGAGAAAGGCTAGGGTAATGGACCCACGTTTGTTTGATGGATAATGGTATGAGTTTTGATATATTTGCAGGTAAGAACTATATTAAAACTTAGTACTATATTTATCACTAATTAAAACCATATACATACCCTAATCCTTGGACATTCTAAAAAAAATTTTAAACAAAACTTTAGAAACCCTAGACCTATATACATTGTTAAACATTTCAAACATTTAGAAAACACTTATGTTATATTAATTATTACTAATTAACATTAGATTATTAGGTTATAAACAAAAACTCTACAATAAAAAACCCTAGAACTTTATACCTATTTAGAGATATCAACATCCAAAACATCACTCACGATATATTAATAATTATCACTAATCTTCTTAATTTATTAATTCTTTAAACTCTATTAAAAATCAAAATGTAAAACAAAATACTATTAAGTAATATAATATAATGAAGCTCCTTCTAACCCTAAAAACTTTAAATTATTCATAATTATTAAAAAACTTTAATTATTTATATTATTCACTATTCAAAGTTACGTTTAAAACTCATTAATAATTAATTTGTTTTTAATTAGCTCCGAATTAGGGTTACATTCAATTTGTTTTTAATTAGCTCCGAATTAGGGTTACATTTAGCCGACCTAGTTTTCTTACTTACTGTCCTGCATTTACACTATTAATTACTAAGATCATCTAGCTCTCTAATTGACGATTAGTCCTGATGATGAATCCCGATCTGGATTTGAAATGTCGATGACAAAATGACACCAACTGTGGATTCTCCGGCAAATGAATTCGAAATTCCTCACCACAGAAATCTGAAAACAAGAATATTCTATATGGATAGTACATGTCATGTTATTTCCAGTCGTATGTGGAACACCACATAAATCCTCATGGTTAGAGACTTATGGCCATGTGAAGTTGGAGAACCCTCATGAGTATATAGAAGCCCCAACAGGCCAAAGTAGTCAAAGTGGTTTAAGAGATTTTAGAAGGTAAATAACAAAGTGAAGTGATGAGTTTACTATAAGTCAAAGTGAATACAAAATAAATTATTTAAATAATAAAGTTAATCGAGAAATTACTAAGTGGAAAAGTGGTTAGAAGTGGGTTAACCCTAAAATAAGGAAAGTGGTTTAAGATGGTTAAAAGGTAACCCCTTGAGGAAGCTACATGAAAGTATAAATAAGAGGCAAGGCTCTCTCATTTTAATTACACTTGAGAATATTGAATATCTATAAGTGATTGAGGTAAACAAAGGATATCTAAGCCAAATTTCAGAGGGAAGGTGAAGTAAAGAAGGCCGAAATTCAAGGGAGGATAAATTCTTTTGATGATGCTTTCTAAGGTATGCTATTTATAGGTCATCTCATCATTTTCGCAATAACGTGTTTTCTGGATTGATTCATACAGTGACATTGGGAGGACATTGAGTAAACATATCCAAGTAGTTGTGAGACAAATTTCATCTGGTGTTTTGTTGCAATTTTGGAGTTACACGTCGTGGAAAATAGGGTTTGTGGCTAGTCCTGAAACTAGTCTAAAACAAGTGTTTCGAGTAAAAATGTCATAACTTCTTCATAAAAGATCCAACTTCAATAATACCAAATGTATTAGTTAGAGTATAGTCAGTAGTATTTTATGTACAATTTAATATCCATACAACAAATATTTCGTGCGAGACACGCTATGCAAGTTCGCTCTCTAGAATAAGCCAAAATTCAACAAGGCATGCCATTTTTGCTATAATGCCTTTTATGAGAGGTTCCAAGTAGTGAAATATGGAGGAATTGCATAAACGACACTGAAGAACATTTTGTACCATTTTCATATTTTTATTCATTACAGGTACATAGTTATGATTATTGTAAGTTAGGGTTGTTGACTAATCCAAAATTAGTCATGTGAGACTAAAGTAAAGTTTGATAAAATGCTAGTCTCTTGTTGCTAAAGTTAAGGAAGGTTTGCATGTATGTGATCATATACACCAGGTCTATTACAGAGTTAAAAATCAGATTTGGATGATAAAATTGATGAGGGATTTTGGTTGAGGTACATGTTGGGTACATGGTTGAGACAAGTAGTTGATGAGTTGGCACATACATGAGGTGTATAGTTGATGATGTTGGCACATCTTGATGAGTCATAGTTTATGTGTATTTGATACATGATTGGTACATACTTGGTACATGGTTGGAGGCACTTCTTAGTAGTATTTCTAACACATGGTTTATGGATGATGTAGCATACTTGTCTTGGTATATTATTAGAAGCACGTATTGATCTTGGTGATGATTATGAGTTGTTGTGTTATGCTTGGTTGATGCACATATTTGAGAGTTGTCTTGGTAATTGATCTTGGTGAGTAGATCTAATTTGGTTGATAATATTGATGAGACAAGTTGTTGTGATAGGTTGTTTGGACAGGTTGTTGCGATAGGTTATTTGTATAGGTTTGGTGCATGGTTGATGCACTTGTTCATGGTACAGGTTGAGGTACAGGTTGGTGCATGGTTGATGCACTTGTTCATGGTACAGGTTGAGGTACAGGTTGGTTCATGGTTGATGCACTTGTTCATGGTACAAGTTGAGGTACAGTTTGGTGCATGGTTGATGCACTTTTTTATGGTACAAGTTGATTATAGGTTGAGGTACAGGTTGGTGCATGGTTGATGCACTTGTTTATGGTACAGGTTGAGGTACAGGTCGATGCATGGCTGATGCATGGTTCAGGTTATTGGTACAGGTTGTTTGGTGCAGGTTGATTGGTATAGGTTTACAACAATATATCTCACAATGATAGTGTGATATAGGTTCCATCATTCTACTTATATGTCAAGGCGGTTGGATGGGGCAAGGACACGTGGTTGTAGCCACCTTCCGTCTATAGCCGAAGAACATAAGGGGTTGTAGCCTCCTTCTAGTTGTAGCCAAAGAATTGGGGAGTTGGAGCCACCTTCTAGTTGCAGCTGAAAAACAAAGGAAGTTGGTGCTGCCAATGAATGTAATTCTTAAAGACATATAAGAAAAATCATTTTGTGGTTTTCTCCCACTTTGGGTTTCCACGTAAAACACCAGTGTACTATGTATGTGTATGATTGATCATTTGTTCATTGTTTATTTACTCTGCAACTATTGGATGATAATGCTACATTGATATAACACTTGCATTTTATGGTGAAAAAGGATTAAATTTCTCTATTACTGATTCACCCCCCCTCTCAGTAATCCAGCAATTGGTATCATAGCTAGTTCCTTCAGGAAAGAATTTAACCACTGGAAGTAGATCATGGATTATTCTGAGAATGGAGTACTGATGTTTAATGGTTAGAATGGTTTAAAGTATGATATGTGGAGCAGAAGGAAGAAAGTAATTTTACAGGAACATGGACATTATATTTGGCTATCAGTTGTTACAGGATATGATAGTTCAAAAATGGAAAAGACTGTAGACAAGAAGGAATTGAAGAATAATAACAAAATAGCAATGGATTTAATCTGGGAAGGATTACCTAATCCGGTAAGAGAAAAGGTTGGTAAATGTTCATCAGCCAAAGAACTTTGGGATAATTTACATGACATATATCTTCACCCATCACAGATTTAGAAAATGCCAAAGAAGATGCAGATACAGATCAAGAAGAATTATGTTCACCATGTCAAATAGATTCATAAGATGAAGAGTACATAATCACCAAAGGTATGTTGTTTTTCTTTAATTGTGAAAAACATAGACATCTTGAAATAGAATTCCATGTAGGAAATGAGACAGAAAAACTAATTGAAAATGAAGACAATTATGAAGCATAATTGACTAGAGATTTAGATGAACTAAGAGAAGAAAACAAGTTACTCAAGAAAGAACTGATGAAAAAAAACGAAAGTGTTCACATTTTTTAAGAAGCCCAATAGGTCATCAAGAACTTAAGAACTCAGCTAGAAGAATCCAGAAATATCGAAGAAAATATTGAATGTCAAAAGTAGTATTTGGAAGCCAACATAGAAGCATAGAAGGAAGAAGCATAAATGAGAGATAAGATATTGAAAGATCATCTTAAGGAAAGAACTAACGATCTAAACCATCTTGAGGAAGAGTTTGGTCAAGAAGAGAAATGACTTGAAGAAGAAATAATGACATTAAAAATTCAGCTTGAAGAAGCGAAAAGAACAAAAGAAGTCATGAAGTCTCAGATAATGAAGAAAGAAAAAGAGGCTAAGAATCTTGAAGAATAAGTTGTCACATTGAGAAGTAAAATCGTCAAGATCAATAAGAATGTTGAAGAGAAAGAAACATCCACATCAGTTATAGAGAATGAAGAGAAGCACTCTAGGTTGTTAGAAAAGAAGAACGAAGAAAAAAGAAATAGTTATGTAGAAGTACTCAAAGGAAAGAATCATGATCAACCAGAATCTAAGAAAACTATTGAAGATACATCTTCAAGAAGACCAACCATGTTCAAGCCATTAAGAATCTTCAATCATGATCATGATTAGTCAAGGAAGAAATTTAGAAGGACTACACCATAGAGAAGATCATTCAGTCTCGGGTATGCAAATTTATTTTATGGTCATTGTTTTTATTGTACTAATTTTGGACATAAGGTTGTAGATTACATGGATTATAAAAGAAATATTCAAGCAAGAAGTGCCTATGTGGCCCCACGTAACATTGAATGTTACAAATGTCATAACTATGGGCACATAGCTAGTGATTGTAGAAGAATAATTGATACTTCCATGGAAGAGAACACTGACATCATAAATAAGAAAGTATGGATAAGAAAACAAGAAGAACATGTGAATAATGACCAAGGATGAGAGATCGCAAGATTGGAAATAAAACGAGATGAAGAAAATTCTACAGAGAAAAAGAAAGATGTCAGATACAAAAAGTTTCAGAAAATAATTGAAAGAAAAGAAGGACAGGTAAATAAGGAACAGGTTCAAGAAATTGTACTTTCAAGCATTGTAGTGAAAGATGAATCCACAGAAAAAAAAAATAAGTCAGAGCTAAGAGAGATGATGAATCTACCAATGAAGATGATGATGAATCTACCAATGTAGATGATGATGAATACACATCAGAGCAGGAATTGTTTTGATCCATCTGTCTTAGAGACTCTTAGGTAATATGAATATTAGATAGGGGGTGTCTATGCAATAGTTGTGACAGAGCAAAGAACCATCCTTTGAGTAGCTTGCAGAGTTTGAGAAGAAAGATCTAGAGAATTCAGTTAACAGAAGTACAATTTGATAGATTAATCAAGACTTCATGATAGTATAGTGATAAATGGATTAACATTATGGACAATTGTGCAAGTAGAGTCTTGGATATTATGGACATATATGGATTCATAAGAACACTTAGAAGGTTTAGACAGATATATGACAGTGGATGAGAGCATGGATTCATAGATTGGTTCAGAGACAAAGGAATATTATCATAATAGATGATAATTACATAGGAAATGGCTCAAACACTGCTAATAGATTCCAAATTGACATATATGTTTTGGACACATGCAGTGCATACATCAGTTCACATTCAAAATAGTGTAATGCTTAGAAACAACAATGAAAAAACTGTTGGACACACCTACCACACTTAGAGGGGGGGCAAGGGTGAATGAGTGTGGGGATCTTTTACCCAAAACTTCCCTCTTCACATAAAACTCCTTAGTTAACATTCAACATTTATTCATTACCCATTGTTTTCATTTATAACCAATTATATGTGAACATATATCAACATCATATATCAGCAATGCATATCATCAATAATTCATCACCACAAGTAACACAAAGAACACAAGATGTATGTACAATTTTTATTTTTGTTATGGACAACAATCTGGGGTTTATCAGCAACAACTGAATAGAGTAAAACTCCACAAGAGCACCAACTCTATAATGCAAGACTCATCTTACACCCTCAACACCAACTAAGATGAGGCAACAATCTTCAATAGATATCAATCTATCAACAAGTACGTGACCTGTCAGTAGTGTATCCCACGTGTGTATGATCCTTGGGTCACTATAGCCCGCGTGTGCACACGACCAGTGTATAACGCAACATGTGTATGCTTCTGAGCAACTAGGATTTTTCTTTTCTTCACATGCTCAAATCCTCTACAACCTGCAATCACTTTCTCTTATATCTTCCACTGTCCAAACTAACCCACAACCAGTCACAACATCTCCAAGCTCTCCAATAAATTGCTCATGCTCCACAATAGATCAATATGAATGCTATCTCAAACATGTATAAGCATCTAGTATGCCATAGAAATCATGTCACCACTGAATCACAAGATTATTGATCACTCTATCAACCAAATCAACCAAACTAAACCACATCATAGAAGCCATACCAAGAATTCCCTAAGCATTCCCATCACATCAAACAATAGTATTCATAAAGATAATAATATAATCATACCAGTGTCTCAGTGATAGATCTAAGGCCATAGAATGCAGATATGGAACCTGCCTAATCATCCAAGAGTTTGGCACCAGCTCAAACACAAGTCTTCACTATTATGTCCACCATACACTCCATGTATTTAGATATCCCACGTATACCTTAATGTATAGGCACCCTAAGCACAGATAGCCCGCGTATACCTCAGAAACTAGGGTTTTTGAAGTTCCGAGAATTTTTTCATCAAGATCTCCAACATTTCCGAAACTTTGATGCATCCATGATATCCTCTTCTCACTATTTTCCTCAGAATAGATCTTCAATCATACTCAAGAGATCCACACCAATAATGCTCAAGAATCTCTCCATCAATACTCCACAAGATAATCTCAAGAAGCTCTCCATTGATCCACAAAAAGGATGTTCTACAAGAGACCATAGCTATCTTATTTATACTTTCATCTTCAAGGTCACTTAACCCATTTTTAGGTTACTTAACCCATTTCTAGGTCACTTAACCTATTTTCCATATTTTAGGGTTAACCACTTTCCATGGATAGAAAGTTCTCCAATACTTTATCATTTAAATATTCCTTCTTGATTTTGTCACTTCTCTTTATTATTTAAATAATCCATATTGATTTTGTCACCTTACTTTATCATTTAAATAATGATTTCTTCTTTTCAAGAACTTTGACTTTTTTGACCTTGGGGGCTTCAAGACTTTATATGGGGGTCCTCCAACTTCATAAGGCCATAACTCTCAAACTGTGAGGAGTTATGTGACATTACACATACCACCGGAAATGTCATGAAAAGAACTATCCATCTAGGATAGTTTCACCAACAACTTCATTGATATTCATCTCATTATTCCACATACAAGCATGGGTCCTCCAATCGTTCTTCTATGATAACTCAATCTACAAAGCGTCTTCCCATGAGGGCTTTCACCATAAGGGGACCAATTTGGAGTTAATCCATTTGTGTACCTTATCAATCATGATCAAACAATAATGAGTCATATTTTCATCAAACAAACTATGCATCATCATGTATCAATGACAACTCATTGATCCATCTTCATCTATGCATCATCTCAATGATCCATCTTTATCAATTGGTTTCCACTTTGACATCTATCATTTTCATCAAGGACAATACATATACATTGTTCATCAATCATCAATCAATCAATTAATTGACATCAATCAATCAAACCATTTACATCAATGACATATGATCCAACAATCTCCCAAATAATCAAAACATTGGCATCAATGACAACATGATCCAACAATCTCTCCCTTTGGCATTAATGGAAATACCAACATTGATGTCAACACCAATTACCAATTATTGATGTCACATGTAGATAAGGTAAACATCAATCACATCAATGTGATTAACTCTCCCCCTTTGACATAAATGGAAAGGGCCATTCTCCTCTTGGGGCTTCCCCCCTATCTGAATGCCTTTGATCTTCCTCTTGTAGAAATTTCAATACAAATTAAGTATTTCCTGCGATTCTCCTGATCTAACAATTAAGTGCCACTATTAAATACAAAATCCCTTCTACTATTATTCTTGCAGAAAATTAAACCACGATCACAACCACAATCACAAAGTGAAATATCAAGAACACATAACACAAAAGTTTTACCGGGAAAGCGTAAAGATAAAAACTCGACTATCATATATTATGTATATCATGGATCATGAAGAAATCTCATACAAAACTCTAATCCAAGAGCTCTCAGTACAATACAATCGTCTCACACTGTCATACACAAATCAACAAATACATGTGCCAATTCCTATGTCCAGACAGCTTTCCTCCTCTACACAAATCCTTGCAATTAGAATTCTCACAACTCAAATTACAATTTCCTAGTTTTCACATGCTCATAAGCATATCCACTGCATGTGTGATAAAATCACAACTGATAGCCAAACTGTCCCTTTCACCTGTTATCTCAACTGGGTCTCCATTGGGTCTGACATGCATGTAGTTAACCATGGCGAATCTTCAGTTGCATGTGAGTTCATTAATTTACTGAACTCTCACTACTGCAAGTTTAGTTACAACTAGTACAACTGATCGTAACTCACTTAACTACACTTATAGTTCTATTACAAATCCAACTCACTCAATTATGAATGAAATAATAGATTAATATTTATTGTCCAATTTATTTAAGGGAAAAGTAAATTAGACACATGTTTCTTGTTGAATTTTCAACACTCCCTCTCAACAAGAAAGGGATTATCCTTCACCCCAATCCTCTCTCTATGATATTCGAATCTGCTCCTGGTGAGCACCTTCATTAGAATGTCTGCATCCTGACCTTTCGTAGGAATGTATTGAAGCAACATGATCTTTCGCTGCACACAATCTCTGAGATGATGATACCGGATATCTATATGCTTAGATCTATCATGAAACACAGGATTAATCAATATTTTAATGCAACTATGATTATCACAATAAATCACTATTGGATCTAAATGAGAACCAAACAAACCAACCAAGATCTTTCTCATCCAGATAGCCTCACATGCAGCTTGACTCGATGCCATGTATTCCACTTTCGTTGAACTAAGTGCCACGAATCTTTGTTTCCTGCTGTACCAAGAAACAACTGTAGATCCAATACTAAAGATCCCCCCTGATGTGCTCTTTCTGTCCATTGGGATGCTCACCCAATCTGCATCCGTGAAGCCATGCAACTTCACCTCATCCATCTTTCTGTACCATAATCCATACTCAGATGTTCCCTTCAGATATCGCAGGACATGATTACCTGCTTTCCAAAAGAGTTTGGTAGGCTTAACCATTGCTTGACTTAGTTGGTTAACCACGTAGAAAATTTCCAATCCCGTGTTCACTAAATACATTAGAGAACCTACTAACTGTCGATAGACAGTAGAATCCACTACTTCTCTAGAAGTAGCATCCTCTTTCCTTCAGTTTCCTGGAAGAGGAGTATCCATGGGTTTGCAACCCTCCATCTGAAACTTACCCAGTATCTCTCTTGCATACTTTTCTTGAGACACAAAAAGTTCACCATCTCACTGCCATATTTCCAAACCAAGGAAATAATGAAGAAGGCCCAAATCCTTCATATCGAACTCCTTTGCAAGGTCATCCTTGCATGAGTGTATCAGTTGCTCATCACCAGTCAGTATTAAATCATCAACATAAAGCACAATGATTAAAATATTACCCTCCACCACAATTTGGTATACGTTTACATCCGCTTCACTTTTGGTGAAGCCCAATCCAGTGAAATAGCTATCTATCCAAGTGTACCAAGCACGGGGTGCTTACTTTAGCCCATACAGTGCTCTCTTGAGTCTGCACACATGTGACTCTCTGTCAAAGGTCTCAAAACTTTCTGGCTTTTCAATGTACACTTCTTCCTCGATGATCCTATTGAGGAACACAGTTTTTACATCCATCTAATGAATGCGTCAGCCCATCTACGCTGAGAGTGAAAGGATGGATCTTATGAAAGAGTACCTTGCGACAGGTGCAAAGGTCTCATCATAATATATCCCCTCAATCTGTGAAAATCCCTAGGCCACAAACTTGTACTTGTATTTCTCCACACTCCCATCAACATCTTGCTTTAACTTGTAGATCCATCTCGAACCTACCATTTATTTGTCGACCGGTCTTGGGACAAGTTCCCATGCACTGTTTTTTACAANTCTACGCTGAGAGTGAAAGGATGGATCTTATGAAAGAGTACCTTGCGACAGGTGCAAAGGTCTCATCATAATATATCCCCTCAATCTGTGAAAATCCCTAGGCCACAAACTTGTACTTGTATTTCTCCACACTCCCATCAACAGCTTGCTTTAACTTGTAGATCCATCTCGAACCTACCATTTATTTGTCGACCGGTCTTGGGACAATTTCCCATGCACTGTTTTTTACAATGGAGTCATACTCCTCTACCATAGCATCAACCCAAGTGGGGCTTGCACTGGTTCCTAAAAGGAAGATGGCTCAGTCACAATACATTTTCTCATGAGAGCCATGTATCCAACAAATCGATCAGGAGACTGTCTCTGTCTGCACTATGAAGTAGGGGCTCCTACATTCTGTGCAACATCTAGTCTCAATCTGTTAGCTTCCGTGGTGCACTTTCTGCCATTTCTGATGGATGGCTCTACTTGAGTGGTTTCGTCCACTCCATGAACCTCCTCATGTGGCTGGTCCACATCTTGAGACTCATCCTTGGGAACCAATAGTTCCTCTTCTGCATGCAAGTCTATCTCCCTCTCAAGTGACAAACGCATGGCTTTCCCCTCATCGAATTTTATACGTCGTCGCATAACAGTCATCTTATTGTTCGAGAAATACACACAATAATTATGGGGTGTTTCTGTGTACCCCACAAATATCCCAACTTCAGCAGACGGTTCCAGCTTCTTCCTAGCATCCTTGGTCACATGCACATAAACAGATGAGCCAAAATTTTTAAAATGAGAAACATCAAGTTTCTTACCAGTAAAAGCTTCTTCAGGTGTACTCATTCCAAGTACTCTATGGGGACAATGGTTCTGCACATAAACTGCAGTATTTCATTCTTCTGCTCACAAATCAAATGGTAGGCCCTGATCATGCAACATCGCTCGTGTTGCACCCACGATCGTTATGTTCTTTCTCTCCGCGACCCCATTTTGTTGTGGGTTATGAGGCACTATGAGTTCTCTTCGAATTCCTTCTCTACTGCAAAAGTCTTTGAATTCGTTAGAGATGTATTCTCCACCATTATCTCTCCTTAGAGCCTTCACTTGCTTCCCTGACTCTTTCTCCACCAATGCTTTAAACTCACAAAAATTTGAGAATGTTTGATCCTTCTTCTGCATGAAGAATATCCTGCATTTACGAGAAAAGTCATCAACACAAATAACATAATACCTATGTTTTGTTGTTGAAGCAACCGAGAATGGTCCACACATGTCCGCGTGAATTCTCTCTAGGATCACCGAAGCACGGTTCTCCTTTTCATGAAAGGTGGACTTTACATACTTCCCCAGGGTGCACCCCTTTCACTGATCTAACTGAGCAAGTGTTCCCCTTGGAAGTCCAGTAGATATTTGTTGTATGATCTTCAAGGCTCCATGATGAAGATGGCCCAATCTCCTATGCCATAATTC
>SNQJ01S0043926.1:0-22349 GCA_010110895.2 Picea sitchensis | reverse complement strand
CTCAAAGTAGTCGTTGGTGGCCGGAGTGAAAGCCTCTGAATCATATGAAGATTCTGAATCTAAGCCCAAACCAGAAAGGGGAAGATGGATCATTGACGTGGAACCCAGTGCCACCGTTTCTACCACCAAGCTCCAGCCTGGTGAACCAAACGAGCCATAAGAAAGAGAGTGCCTCTTCCATTCACAAATGTGGGTAAAAGGCACCCCGTTGCACTTCATCGTTGATAGCGGTAGCCAGAAGAACCTCATCTCAGCAGAGGTATTCAAGCATCTCATCCTGCCAACAACCCCACACCCACAACCCTACACCATTGGATGGCTCCACCAAGGAAGTAATCTCTATGTCAGCCAACAGTGTCGACTGTCGTACGGCATCAAGCCCTTCAAAGATGAGGCATTATGTGATGTTGCTCCTCTCGAAGTTTGTGATGTTCTTTTGGGCCAACCTTATTTATTGAAACGTCATGTTGTATATGAGTCTAGGCCTCGTAGTGTTATTATTACTTTGAACAAGAAATTGTACAGGATACCCGAGGAAGTCCCACCTAGTGTTATTTCCTTGATCTCTGCTAAGTAATGTAGGAAGGTCATCTCTCAAATGGGGAATTTTGTCTTCTTCGTGATTCACTCTTAGAATAAGAGAAATATCACAGTCACATCCAGGGTCTCTGTGGTTGACCTCTCCACATAGCAGAAGCAAGTAGACAAGGTCATGGAATAATACTCAAATATCTTCTCCTCACCTACAGGGGTACCTCTGCACTGCCAGGTCAAGCACCCCATTGATCTGACCCCCAACGCATATCTTCCCAATGGGCTAGTCTATTGTTGCTCTTTGTTAGAGAATGAGGAGATCAAGCGATAGATACAATAACTGCTCCACAAGGGGCACATCTATCCCAGCTCATCACCTTGTGGGAGCCCAATCATGTGGGTACAAAAGAAATATGGAACCTGGTGACTCTGTATTGATTACCGAGCTCTAAATAAAATCACAGTCAGAAACCAGTACCTGATTCCCCAAATCGACGAACTCCTTGATAAACTCATGGGGGCCAAATACTTCAGTAAGATTGATCTGAAGTATGGCTACCACCAGGTCCCGATAGAATAGACAGATGTATGGAATACTTCCTTCAAGTCAAAGGAAGGCCTTTTTGAATGGTTGGTCATGCCATTTGGTTTGACAAATACTCTAGCCACTTTCATGAGGATGATGGAGGATATCCTGCAACCATTCACCAATAATTTTGTAGTGGTGTATCTGGATGACATTCTAATTTATAGCAAGACTTGGGTCGAACACTTGCATCATATTCAGCAGGTTCTGCACACCCTGCGACAGAACAAGCTATACGCCAACTTGGAAAAATGATCCTTCGGCATGGATAGGGTCCATTACCTAGGATACATCATTGATTAGCATGGCGTACATGTGGATCCAGCCAAGATCCAAGTCACCCATGATTGGCCAGCCCCAACAACACTCACTGAGCTTCGGAGCTTCTTGGGCCTTGCCAACTTCTAACGTAGGTTCATGTTGAGATTCTCCCATATTGCATGGGCCCTCATCCAAATAAACAGGGGTGGTGGTAAGGAAAACTTTATGTGGGGCCAGTCCCAAAAATAAGAGTTCGATGATTTGAAGTAGCGCTTGTGATTAGCCCCAATACTTTCACTACCAGACCTGCAACATCCCTTTGAAATTGAGACAGATGCTTTAGACTATGTTGTGGGCACCGTTCTCACTCAGCACAACCACTCCGTGGCCTATCATAGTGTGACACTGTCAGATATTGTCCGTAAGTACCTTACTTACGACAAGGAAATGTACTCCATTGTACAAGCCTACCGCCAGTGGAGACATTACATTCTTGGGAAGGAGATAGTCATCCATACTGCTCATACGCCACTGCAGTTCATGAAGACACAGGGAAAATTGTATAATTACCGCCATCAAAATTGGTCCACATACTTGCAGCAATTCCACCTCAACATCAAGTATAAAACAAGAAGCACCAATTGCGTCATTGATTGCCTCAACAGACCTCTAGTCGCGGCACTCACCACGGTTCTAGACTCTTGCGGCCATGAGACATCTGGATGGCCCCAAATCTATGACACGGACCCTAACTTCGCCACCACCTACCAAATTTTGGGTGCAAACATAGTTGTCGATAATTTCCATCTTCAGGATGGGTTGTTGTGTCGTCTAGGCCATATCTGTGTTCCATCAAGTGAGTGAGTGAAGTTGATCTGGGAATCCCACTACAGTCGGGTGAAGTTGATCGAGCTCCTCAATGATAGCCTAAGGCATTATTGAGCCCCCAAAATGAATCTCCTCGATGATACCTTTCCAATGGKCTATCACACGCCTAAACCAAAGATCGTATGCAAACGTTACGACCCCAGGAAGTTGATGTACTAACTTACCCAAATGGGGCCCACATGACTTTTGGCGCTTCATCTCCTAGGGTTAGGTTTTTGGATGTATAGGGATTTTGRMATTCTTTTTTATTGTAAAAAKGCCTTTAAAGCCTCATTKCAATCTTCTTCTTGTGATTGCATGCAGTCGTCACATCTCTTCTTAGAAATAAGCCACCACCATTCCAGCAAGCTTTTTTCTGCTGCATTTTACAATTTCATCTTATTTCGTTATTGAATAGAAAACCAGTTTTACTGTATCTCTGTTATTTTGTGTTAAGCACCTGTTAATAATATTTATTCATTTCGTTCTTCTCATAAAATCTGGATCAAATGTGTGTAGCATTTTCTAGCTAGATCTATTCTATGCAGGTTCAACATATTTACATGGTATTAGAGCCGACAGACTGCTAAGCAAAAGCTACAGAAAATGTTTTTGCAGGTACAAAATATTGAAGACAGCGGAAAGATGGATTTCCAAAAAGAATTCATTCTTACACCTTACAACTACTTTGCATCGAAGGAGAAAATAGTCATACATCTTCGAGCCAGAGGATTGCACAAGTTAACCTTGAATACATACACATAACCGACATCAGCCATAGAAAAATCTAAGTACTTAAATCAAATGGATGAAGCATTCAGAACAATTTGCAGTCTTATTTCTCCCAATCTCCTTTTTCACATATCTTCCTATAAGACTCCCAATGAATCTTGGACTACCTTGGAAGGGATATTTGGAAAATGGGACGAGATGAGGGGACACATGCTAGAGGTGGAATTTCTCACATTGGATCAAAAAAGCTTTGACAATATCCAAGATTTCTTTACAAAATTCAAGGATTTATTGTCACAACTCAAAGCTTGCGGGGTTAATAAATATAAGGAGGAGAAACAAATTATTCTCACCATTCTCTCCAAACTTGGTCCTGAATTATTTGTATTCGTATCCACATTCCATTCTGTCAGATTCACCTCTGGAGCCACCTAGAAGATTCCTTCTCTTGAGGAATTTATCAAATCCCTGACACAAGAGAAAACCAAGCTCATCAACATGGGAAAAATCAAAGGCCCAAAGGTGCATGCACTTATTGTGCAAGATAGCAGCTATCAATATCAGAAATCTAAATATAAAGACAAAAGGAAATTTCATGCACATCCGAAGAAAGAAGGGTACTCAAATCCCTTCACCGATGCCTCCAGATCCAAAGGTGAAAAGGGAAGAAAAGGGGAGAAATGTACATACTGTCACAATGGATTCCATCCATAATCCGCATACATGCAAAAATAAATAGATCTAATGTCTCAAATACTTCAGCAAAACAACCTTGGAGATCGCATCCCTGAGGGTGCCAAGAAGAAGAAGCCAGAAGATCTGAATCCCAAGAAAGGAAATTCTAGCCATGCCTTGATTTCCATCAACTCCTCTCCCTATGCTTCGATCATATATTCAAGAGAATCAGATCACATGGCTGAATCAAAAGTAGTTTATTCTTCATTGGATGCATGCAAAGGTCCTCCTATTTTGATGGGGGACAACTCTTCTGTCGAAGTCACCGACAAAGGAAGGATTGAACTCACCAATGGAAGCTTCGAGAATGTGTTTCACATTCCCAAACTTTCTATCAACCTTATCTCCATGTATTAGATGACGAATTATGGCACCAGAAAGAAATTCATATTCACACCAAATGTCATGGACATCTATGACATGAAAACCAACTCCAAGGTTGCTACCAGTGAGGTAAATCATCAATCTAGATTGTATACATTTTTTGAATTTATTGAACCAGACTCTGCTTTACTGCTTACCCATGCTGATGAAAGTTGTAGGATATGGAACGAAAGGTTTGGACATTTGAATTTCAGATATATGAAACAAATTATCAAGAAAATATTGGTTGATGGTCTACCAGACATCCATTTATCCAAGGGAGTATGTGAGGGATGTGTTCTTGGAAAACACCCTCAAGAGAAATTTGACAAAGGAAATTCTCACAGAGCTTCTGTACCTTTAGATATGATCAACAATGACCTTATGGGTCTCTTTCCACATCCATATATCAGAAAAGTGAGGTTTGTTCTCATTTTTGTTGATGATTTCTCATGTTTTACATGGATATACTTTCTCAGGAAAAAATCTAAGGTCTTTCAACACCTCAAATATTTCAAAGCCCTGGTTGAGACATAGTCCTAAAAGGAAGTCAAATTCCTATGAACTGATAACGGGGGAGAGTATGTTAATTATGAGACCCATAATATTTTCCATGAGGAAAGGATTCAGTTGCCACACACAGTTCCCTATACTCTGCAACAAAACAGAGTTGTTGAGCGGAAAACCAGATCTCTAAAAGAGATGGCATCTTGCATGTTGCATGCAAAGTCACCACCACATAGACTATGGGCCGAAGCACTTAATTATGAAGCATACATCCAAAACATATCTCCCCATAGATATTTCAAGGATAAGAACCCCTACAAGGCTTGGATCAGCCTCAAATTGGAAGTGACCCACTTTCATATTTTTGGTTCACGTCCATTGGCCTAGATTCCCTCTGAAAAGAGGAAGGAACTTGATCCACAGAGAATTGAGTTTATTTTTATTGGATACCTCGATGGTGTGAAGGGATATAGGCTTATTGATCTTTCCTCGGACTGACTCATCATTGAGCATAGTGTACAATTCGAGGAAAGTGTCTCGCATGCACCTTAGTAGCTGCATGCAGACATTTTCATTCTTCCACTTGTCCAAGATGATGAGCATGCAGATGTCGACTCTTATTCATATGAGATTTTTGATTCATAAGACTCAGATGATTCAAATAGAGATTCAGTATAGTCATATGTAGAGTCAAATCATACAGATGCAGTTGCAAAGCTAGAGCAGAGGCCCAAGTGGGCATAGACTACTCTTCAGGATGCAAGGGATCTCGTTAGTGATCCAGTCAATACTAGAAGGACTCGATCTAATTTCGAGGAGCCTCATGTCGCATTCACTATCACTGAACAATTTCCCTCCAAGCATATTTTCTTGGTTTTGTCTTCAGATCCACAGTCTTATGGTGAGGCTAATGGAAATCCCTTTTGGGATCCACCATGCAGGAGGCGTACAACTCCCTCCTTGAGAACCAAACTTAGGATCTGGTTCCCCTTCCTTCTGGGAGGAAAATTTTTAGATGAAGATGGGTCTATAGGACCAAGATCACAACAGATGTATAGATTAGCAGATACAAAGCTAGGCTTGTTTCCAAAGTCTTTCAGCAGGTGCATGGCATTGACTATGATGAGACCTTTTTTCCAGTACCGAAGATGGATTCCATACGATTGAAACTTTCCATTTTGGTAGCCAAGGGATGGGAATTCCATCAGATGGATGTGAAGAATGAATTTCTTCAAAGTGATATCTCTTAGGAGATGTATAAGGAGAAGCCCCATGGATTTATGCAGGACTCATCTTTGTTCTGTCAACTGAAGAAGTCTCTGTATGGCCTCAAGAAGGCTTTGAGGGCATGGTATGCCAATATGGACTCCTACCTATTGTCACAGAAATTTTTATGTTGTAAATCAGACTCGAATTTCTACATGCTTAGGAAGGTTGATCCACTTCTACTCTTAGTTTTGTATGTTGATGATTTTCTGATCACCGATTCCTTAACTGCAGTGATTGTTGTAGTCAAGAGGATCCTACATGATAGGTTTTTGATGACGTACATGGGTCTACTACACTTCTTCCTTGGACTCGAGATCAGTCAGGATGCATCAGGAATCAAACTGTCTCAGGCCAAGTATTCACGAGATATCCTTGAGAGATTTCACATGGCAGACTGCAAGTCTTCTCTGACTCCTTTCCTATCAAGGGTCAAACATGAGGATGGAGGGGACACTCCAATGGTTGACAACACACTGTATAGAAAACTAGTGGGGATCTTGTTGTATCTCACACACTCCAGACCAAACCTATTGTATGAAGTTGGCACAATTTCAAGGTTCATGCAGAAGCAGCATGAGCTACATTGGAAGGTTGCAAAGTGTATCCTTCGATACATACAGGGCACCATCACCTTTTGGATTCATTATGCAGCAAAATATACATTAGATCTCATCGGGTTTATTGATATTGACTGGGATGGAGATAGTACTAATTGCAAATACACATCTGGTTACTCACTTAGTCTTGGTTTTGGGCCTATCTGTTGTTCAAGAAATAAGCAAGCTTCCATTTCTCTATCTTCAGTCGAGGCAGAGTACAGAGGGGTAGTTAACATAATCATTCAGGCTATGTGGATACAACAGTTTCTTGCTGATTTGGGAATCCAGTTTCATCGATCGATCGTCATCTGGTGTGACAACTAGATCACTCTGAATTTCTACAGAGATCCAGTTCAAAGGTAGTGGACAAAGCACATCAAGATCCACATGCACTACATATGGTACTTAGTACACGAGGGGATCATCGACCTACAGTTTTGTCCTTCAGCAGAACGTGTTGGAATTACTTCACACACACCTAGGATTTCTTTTTCCTAAGGTTTTTCCTTGTTTTTGAGTCATTATTAGTCATTTATCCAGTCTCCTATGTTTTATGAGAGAATATTCCACCTGGAGAATATTCTCTTCAGTTGACACTTCAGTTTGACTAGTTGAGTTGAGTCTAGCTGTTGCATTGGTTTTATCACCATGCAAAATTGGGATCATCACCATGCTAATGCACACTTTCCTTGGGATCATCACCATATGGATGCATTACCCTATATTTCTTGATCTACTCCTCACTACAATATGTTTAGTTAGTTAACTGAAGATTGGTTGACTAGTTAACTCAGTTAGGTGGCAGTTCACTCCCATAACTGCATGAGAGACTAGACTAGATGGTAGATCACTTCCATAATTGTTGGTGTGTGTCCATATCACTCTATACCACCACTATGGTGCATTGGTTCTCCTCCAGTGCGCATTGGTTGAGTTATACAGAGTATATCATGTGTAAATTATTCATTATTCATTACGGTTAATGAGAATTCTTCTATTTTTTCTCTCCTTATTTCTCAATTTCTCTCTACAAATGTGTGTAGTATTTTCTATATAGAATTATTATGTGTAGGTTCAACACATTTGTGATTTATACTTCCCAATTGACTTCCTCTATGGGCTACCATGTAACTGTTTTACCCCTTTTCCTTATTCTAGGGCTAACCAACTTTCTTGTTGCAACTAACTTTTCTTTAATTATTCAAATCATAAATACTTTGTTTCAACTAATTTATCCTTAATTATATTATTGTTGCAACCACTTTACCCATAATTAATTTCTTGTTCAACCACTTTGACTATTCAACCTTCTTGTTACAACTACTTTACCCATAATTAGTTTCTTGTTGCAACCACTTTGACTAGCAAACTTTTTGTTACAACTACTTTACCCATAATTAATTTCTTGTTATAACCACTTTGACTAGAAAACTTCTTGATGAATTTCTAGGAGCTTCTAGAATAATTGACTTCTTTGTTGGCCTTCTAGGGGCTTCTAGAAAATTCATGAGGGTCCTCTAACTTCACAAAGCCATATCTCCTCAACTGTGAGGAACAATGTGGCATACCACATATCACTGGAAATGACACGATGTATATTATTCATCTATGATAATCTTGCTTGCAAATTCATTGATCTTCATATATGTATTCCTCATACAAACTCTAGTTCCTTAACCACACCTATGGGGCTACATGTAGACTACATCAATTGCACCCAACTAACTCACCATCAATCTCGATCATACAATTTTCCAACATCTTTGGACCTATCCAAGGGTTTACATCAATGACAGCCAACTATCCAAACCAATTGTCCAATGGTATGATGGCCATCTTTATGAATTAAGTGGTGTGCTCATATACACTTTGTTCCTGCCTTTTCATGAAGTAATTCCAACAAAACTATTGGTCCTCTACATAGCCAATATGATAGAATTGAGACTCAATGAGGTTTTTTAAATCCTCCCACTTAGTTACTAGTGGATCACCCTCCAACCGAAGTGTCTATGTGTGACTTTCCCACTGGGTTAAAGCATGGCCCTCTAACTCTAGTCTGACAAATGATATATTTTTCTCCTCGTCTATATGGTGAACGTTGAATTAAAATTCTAGTTGTTGCAACCAATGATTTAGTTTTAATGCATTGATCTCACCTTGGTATGGCTTTATGTCCACTTTTGCTTCCATATTGAATAGGGAATATGAAGGGTTTATGGCACTATAACTCGGGTTCTATTTCTCAGATTCTTTTTGTGACTCCTTTTTTAGGTCTTCATTATCTCTTGATTTCCAATCTGATATAATCTATGAGTTTGAGCCTCCAACTTCTCCGAATGGTTTGAGATTTCTTGCTAGATCCACCATGAGGAGGGACATATTGAGATATATGTCAGGGACTTTCTCTTCCAACCTTGCAAATCTCTCCTTTGTTGGATTTGAAGGTTGTTATGAACAAACTTGTCAACCATGGCTAGGATACTCTGACTTTATTAAATCGATTCTTGGATCCCTTGAAATTCCAAAAATACCCCAAGAAAATATGCTCTGATACCAATATGATCTGTAAATTGTTGTGGATATTCCATTGGAATAGTTTTTCACAACAAATCTAATAAATAAAAACTCAAATCTACATTATGAAGGTTAAATTCTTTTAGATCCCAGAATCTTTAATTATTGATTTTCTATTTATGCATGAAATAGATAAAATGCAGAAAATAGAGAAAAGAAAAATAAAATCACACACCATCCACAAAATAAAATAAATATTTTCTCTAGGAAGCCCTTACGGGAGAAAACCTAGCTAGAAGGTGACATTGCTCTGCTCACTTTTCTCTAGTATGAAAATAATGCAAGTACAAAGGAGAAGGAAATCTCTATAGAGTTACCTAAGACCTGTGGCTTATTAGGATGCTACATAACATTAACCCTTGTATTATTCTCTCTAATTTCCCACTCCCGGTTGTTTTACTTTGTTATGAAACAAAATACAATAGCGTAGAATGGAACCCCTTCTTCTCCTAGTGGCCTAATATTTAACATAGCTCGATGACCATATATGGGTAGGGTTTTGAATTCCTCAACCCTCAATTTGTATAGTTTCTTAGACCTTTTAGAATATTCTTGAAATTACGTATGTGTTTATCCCCATATGCATGAGTAACTGGGGCTAACATGGCATCCTCTTGTACCATGGTGGTCATCATGGTAGGTCAACTTGTGGGAGATATAAATTTTGCATACGATCTCTGATTGGGGAGTTTGACCCACTGTTGGAAAGGTCTCAGAGTGTAGAACATTGTTAAGTGTGTGGGAAAAATGTTTGGACACCAAAGGCCCCCAAAAATGTCATTTAATGCCTCAAAATAGCCCCTGCAAGGCTATGGACTGTAATATTCGAAACTGGGACCTACCACTAAAATGGTCCTGCAAGCTGATTCCTCCATTTTTTTTACTATAAAGGCATCGAGATGGATGAAAAATAATATAGTGATCCAATCAGAATCACTAAATTTCCACTTTATGAAGGCACAAATGAAAGTATTGATTCCAGTGAATGTGGAGAGACACTACAATTCTCCTACATAGAATCCCTTGACCGCTTCATTCCTAGTGCTTGTACATACAAACCTAAATTCAAAACATGTTGAGATATTGGTAGTTTTGGTATCATTGAAACTCTAGAAATCGCTATAATGCACACATGATAACTTAAACTAACCCAACTTCTAATCAACATGTGTAATCTATTTGAGACCAAGTTGTATGTGTGCATTGTTTTTCAAATGAGAGAGCCAATTAGACCTTTACAATCACATAATTATGCTCACAATTGGAGTCATTTCTTCCTCTATGAAAGGAGCACAATAGGTATTCCTTATTCTCAGGTATCTTCAATACAATATAAATACAATAAAAAAAACCTTCATTATACTCTTCACATTTCCCCCTTAAAGATGTTGTTAATGTGTTCATTGTTCTTCGGGTTGAGGCTCTTCAATGTCAGTGTTACTTGTGGTGTCACCACTATTAGTCTAATATTCCCAAATGAATTCTAGTCTTAGTTTTGGAAGTTTTTACTTCTCATTTCATTTGATGTTGAAAGTGGAACATCCCCCTCAAGGATGTTATTCCCCTTCTATTTTTTTGTTTATGTCCAACAAAGTTCCACCAAGATGATGGATCTAGTTGTAGGTGACTCTACATGGGATTTTTATTATGGGATATAAATACCATCAGTCAAATCATGTTTTCTCCCTTCATTTTGTTCACCCTAAGGATTCCTACTTTCATATCGACCATATGTCTTCCCTCTTGGGAATGTTTTTTCAGACCTATGTTGCATGTCAATCCTTGGAAGATAGGAATAAACACTTTCTTCTTCTACTATATTAAATGTTGACATCTGGACTTCTTGCTTGGGCATGTTTCACTAGGTTTGTATTAAATGCCACTTTTTCTAGCCAGGGGTGAACACTTTCTCCTTTTTCTCTTTGATGTAGCCATTTAAGTTACGTCTTGTTTACCAACCATCCCACGATGGATTTTTTTTCTTCTTCTATTGATATTTATTTGTTTTAATGACATTCATTTAGCAAACAAGGAGACAACAATTAGTTCAAGAATCGAGATTCTGACTTTATTGATTTGGTGAAATTCTTTTTTGATTCTTTATATTTTCAACATGAGTCTAATATGCTTGTAAAATCACCAATGTTAAGGTGTGGAACATATTGAAATGCTACAAAAATTAGTGTCCCTTGAAAAATCCCATGTTCTCCAATTGAAACAGAGTTGAACCTATCCAACCCAGGTATAAATTACCAAGTACAAGTCCATGAACAAATCCTCCTCTTCCCCTTTCTTCTTCCTTCAACACTATTTTCAACCTTCATTTCTTCATTTTTCCCTGATGATGGGTGGAGTGTCCACTCGAAATGTTGGACGTTTCAAAACTCCCTACACATTTTGTATCTAGAAATCACAAACAACAATGTGCCTATTGTAGTTTCTACTCAAGCATTCATTGAATCTACATGCTACATATTTTTCTATAGTAAGCCTACTCTAATTTCTAGTTAAGTTGGGCTTAATATTTATCTCAATTTGAATTTCAAGCTTAGCTTGGTTTATATGGAATTTTTATTCTTGAGTTGAGTTGTTGGCATTTCTAGTTAAGTTTAGCTTTAATATTTATCTTGATGGAGATTGGCACCCACTCGTCATGAAAAGTTAGCAACTATGTTTCTATTATTTTACCTATAGATTAATATAATGTTCCTCATTCTTATTTTCCATTGTTGCACTTCGAGGAGCTTCGTGTCCTTATGTTTAAAATACCCTTGATGAAACTACCATATACATAGTACGGCTTGTCTTAATGTATTTTCTTTGTCTTTCATTCATATCCTATGATATGAAGATAATATCAAAGTAAACAATTACAAGTAGAGGGAAAGGTGTGCCAGTATATATGGCAAATCATCAAGTTATTTTATGATTTTTTACTATTTGTCATTTTTTATTATTTGTCATTGAATTGAAATTTTATTTTTTATAAGTATAATTTATAGAGTGCAAAATATTACAATAGAAACCTAGAATCAGTTCCAACATATAATGTAAAATAGGAACTCATGTACTACTATCTGTTGCAAATATGGCAATAGCAGAGAGGATGCAGAATGTCAAGGTTGTCATTGATGGCAATCGTCTATGGCAGAAGAAGCTAGATGATGACAGAGCAATATCCAAGCGGAGTGTTGAAGGGTAATTGACCTGATAGGAAGATGGTTGAGGTCGAGCGAAAGAAATAAGTTGCAGTCTAAGAAGGTCAATCGACGAAGAATGACAAAGGGAAGATCTAGTCAAAATAGAGTTCGAAGTCATCGGGATATTGAAGAGAGAATCTGAGCTGCAGGATCTGAGAAGAAAACCCGACAGCCGTCAAATCTGCAAAAGATGCGAGGGAGATAAGCCATCGGAGAATCGGGGNAGTCTAAGAAGGTCAATCGACGAAGAATGACAAAGGGAAGATCTAGTCAAAATAGAGTTCGAAGTCATCGTGATATTGAAGAGAGAATCTGAGCTGCAGGATCTGAGAAGAAAACCCGACAGCCGTCAGATCTGTAAAAGATGCGAGGGAGATAAGCCATCGGAGAATCGGGGATCGGGACTTTGAAATGTCCAGTTCAATTGACATCGAAAACCCTGAAATCGCGGACCGTAAAAGATGCCAGGAGATAAGCCATCGGAGTAACCGGGACGGACTTTGAAATGTCCAGCTTCAATTGACATCGAAAACCCCGAAATCGCGACATGCGATTTTGCGATTTGATCACAAATTGCTAAAACCAAGCGCGAGATCGGGACCATCCACTTGTAGACATGAGGTTTCATCGGAGAATCGGGAATCGGAGTTTCCGCTGAGTCCGTGAACAATGACATTGAAACCCCGGAATCGCTATATGCTACTTCGCTGATGTAACGGCGCTGCATCGCTATCGTAAGATTGCACCTCGAACTGCTGATTCAACTCATCTAAAGTAATTCACGAAAGAGACAACGGCACAAATCCGGCAACGATGTGTCGCATTCACTGTGCAACGCTGAAAGTCAATCGTGGCGACACGCGGCAGAGCCCAACACGCGGTCAAAACCAATGCAGACGCCGTAGTATGCCGATGACGGGACCATTCATCCTCGAGGACGTCGAAGATCAAGGCACCGCCGGCATATCGGACATCGGGAAACCCGAGTTCCGAAAGGTTGAAGGAAATGAGATCGAAAGACCAACCTTTGTACTGACCCATTTGAGGGATGCGTCGAAATCGAGCCAGCCCACGCTTCAACACCGGGAAATTCGAGTTCGCGGCGGTCAAAGAAATGACATCTAAGTCCCGAATCAATAATTAATCGGGCCCATCCGAGGATGCATGGCGAGATTGCGCCATCGGTGAAAGTTCCGATAGGAGGTCGTTCATCGGTTAATCGGAAATCGGGATATCGAGGATCCCCGCACAGTTAAGTTTTGGTGCATTTCAAATCAATGACTGCGGAAACTCGAAGAGGGGTACAACCGCCGCTTATCAAATGCCGGCGAGTATCGCAGGACAGTGATGCCACCGGGCTTCGAAAGATAAGGGATGCGCAAGCTGTAAAATTCCGCCTGAACTGCGTAGGTCGCCTGTATCGTAAAACAAATCGAAATCGGGGATCGGAATCCGGAGGTACGTGCATGGTGCGACAAACCAAAACGCCGAACCGGCGAGGTTTAACCGGTATCATGTGTTGACGGTCTTATGGGGCCAAGGCCTATACGCTAGTGGCTAACGCGTGGAAATGGGCGCATCGGTAATCGAGGATTGGAGAGGTGAGAAACCCTCGACAACGTAGGGTACCGGTGTTCAAACTCGAGAGGTATGATAGTTGGTCACATGGACCATTGTGTAGCCGGAAGGGCTAAATCTCGGGAAAGGAGAACATCGGGAATCGAAGAATCGTGGGTTCCTGGGGTACATGCGCATCTCGACAATTCCTTAGAATGCCGTAAAATCGATGAATAAAATTTATGGGATTTTGAAACCGCCGGATCGGGCATTGATCGAGGGTTGTTGTTACCGTCACGCTTAACGCTTCAGTTATGAATCCGATAAGATAAATGGACTAATGATGACAAATCGTTTAGCCACCAAGCCGTGACAGTGTTCTTGTTTCACGAGGAAGGCGAAGTGAACCGCAGCGGCCTGGAGGCGCATATAAAAAAGAAAAAGCCGAGAGAGGATCGAATGTGGTGTTAAGGTTTGAAGATAGTGGAAAGCTCTGCATTTAGAGAGAACTCTGCCAAGCGTAGAAAAACGAGAAGGCGCAAGCAGAAGAAGGTGAAGCGCCATCAAAGCCGGGCGAAACGTAATTTGTATCGAAAATAAGAAGACCGAGATGATGAAGGCAGAGCAAAGATAGCGTTAAAATGGTGCGTTTTCATAATGTATCAAGAAAATTTGTTTCGGTAAGAATTTTATCCGGAGCAGCCATGTGGGAGGTAGGGTAAAAGCTCGTGGGAGGACCCAAGAACTCAAAATTTCGGGTAGGTGTACGAACACGTGAAGTTACGCCTTCCATCCGGTTGCATCTAGAGAAACCAGGGGGGCGTATGGTGCGCTAGGAGACGATGTCTCTCGCCCCGCAAGTGGGTGCTTACACTTCTGAAGCGTTGCGCTTCACTCAACAGGCCCAGACAAGAAGTTGGTGTTTCCGCAATTCGTTGGTACCGGGATTCGCGGAGAAAGTTGGTGCTCGCCATGGGTGCTTGCGCATCAGTTGTTGGTGCCTCTACCCGCTTGGTGCCGAGCATTCGGAAGTTGGTGCTTCCACCCAGAGGGTGCTGGGATTCTATGGGAGATGGTGCTCTCAGCCAGATGGTGATGGCAATCAGAGGTTGTAGCCTCACATTGAGTTGGTGCTTAAAGATGATGAGATGTAAACTAGTTGAGCTTGTTTGACATCCTAAGAAGAAGAGGTTTTTTCCCTTTGTGGTTTCGAAATATGTGTCCCTGTGTTCATTATGTGCATGATTGATGTTGAATATCCGTATTAATGACCGCAATACGTTGACTAATTCCAAAGAACTAACAAGAAAAGTTAAAAAGAGCAGAAACACTTAAAGCTCATAATCAACATCTTTAATCCACACAACTTCTCTGCCGCGACATCCCGCCAATATCCGAATTCATCAATATAGAGATTACATGATTGTAAATGAATGGATATTTGCATATTGCTGATATAAGGCGATAAAGTTGCAGATTACATTCCGCAGTATGCTACCGATTCAACCTCAAGAGTTAACGGTGTGTTCAATAATTGGTAATGAGCTACCTCCTTCTTGTATAAGTCAAACAACTTGAAGGAGATCCTGAAAAACACTTGGATAAATAAATGGACATTTCCAATGCAGCACAATTTCTAAATGGAACAAATTATGCAGTGTAGAAGATAAGAATGAGAACGGCTTTACGGCGAAGGATGCATAAAATCAAGAATAACCGGCATTCTCCACCAAAGAAAGCAAGAACCATAGCTCAAAAGGAGGCTAAGAAAATAACTCAATGGCAATGGAGACTATTCTTAAAGGAATGACGGACTCAGTAAAAGAGAAGATAGGACAGTATATCTCAGCAAAAGACTTATGGTTCAATGTGGAACAACTCTGCTCAATTGAAGGACAAGAAGTAAAGACAATCTTATCAAAGACTCAAGATCAGATCATGTTAATCTTGAAGGTATGCCCGATTCTAATTTCATTCTCATGGCATGTGATTATGATATTTGAGATAATAAGAATGAGAATAAAGAAGATTGTTTTTCTAGATAAAGAAATAGTGAAAAACGGTGATGAAGGAATAGTGGATCTAGAGACTGAAATCATAGAAGCTCTAAAGGAAATGCAAAGACTGAGAAAAATTATAAAGAGACAAGCCACAAATCTTACTCAACTTGATTACCAAAAGGAGTAGAAGATATCGATAAAGAGAACATTTCTACCTAGTTTATTAGTCAGAGGAAGAATTAATTTTGAGACAAACCAGAATGACTTAGTTAATACTGAAGAAGAGCTTAAAAAGGAAAGGGAAGAGAAAGCCTTATTAATTATAACTCTACATAACAAAGAAGAAAGGTGTCAAGCTCAAGAATATGAAATTGCCTCTTTAAAAAGCAAATTAAAAGAAGTCATCCAACTAAACTCGATATGAATCAAGAAGAGAAAACCCAAAGAACAACTCAAGAGAAAGAAGAATGCTTTAAGAAAAAGACTCTTAAGATTTTGATTCTACAAGAAGAGGTTGATGAAGCCAGCAAAAGCATGATTGATTTAAGACGCCATAAAGGAAGAAACGATGAAGACCAAAGAAAGTGAAATCATAGAATTAAGGACTGAAGTTGCTGCTCTTAAAGAAGAACATTGTTAAGAACAAATGAAAGTACATGCATCATCAAGTTTGAAGATCACCGCAATATTGATGTACTCTAATAAAGATTGCCTTCAGATAACTGGTCTTAATTCAACAATACACGGAGAAAAGCCAAAATATCAAAGAAGACTCCCATTGGAAATATGAAAGTCGGGGAATATTCCTCACCTCAAGAAGACAAAGTGACCATAAATCAAGAACATGCTCATTATCCAACAACATGAAAAGCTACAACGAAATGTTCAGAAAGGAAATCAGAATGAAATCTTCTCATGTCAGGACAAATCTTGAAAAGATACATCTTCAAGATGAAACAACGATTAGGTGTGGAAATTCTTTTTATGGTTACTGCTTCTATTGTTATGCGTTTGGTCACAAGGCATCATAATGTCAGATTCATGGTAAAATAAGTTCAGTTAAGTACAATCACTCAATGAAGTGTAATAAATACAAGTATAATGAACTTATTGGAAATTATTGTTATACCACGAGATGTTATACCTGTGATGGTCTCGGTCACAAAGCTCAAGAGTGTTGGAATTCAAAAGGACAATATATGGAGAACATTTCCTTAAGGTCAGAAAGAAAGTTTAGTGGCAAGGCAAGGTTCCCTATACAAAAGGCTACAAAATTATGGAGAAGGAAGTCAGAGGAACAAAAGGTGAAAAACTATGAATTATCAACCCATGTTAATACCGTTCCGCTCAAGACAATATTGAATTAAAGTACGTTATTGAAAATTCCCTAAAACATAAGTGGAAGAAATGCTTCTATAGATAAGAGTATCAGTGTTCCTGAATATCTATACAGAAAGTACAAGTATAAAAGTATTATTTATACAGGTTGGGTATGAAGGCTCCCGAATTAGCAAATAATGAAAAGAACCTAAGCAAGAGACAAGAGATATATCTAGAGCCATGGTAGATGAGAAGAAAATTTAATGTTCAACAAGTATAGTTTTAATACTGAAAAGAACAAAATTATTTTGAGGTTCTAAGCAATAGATTCTTTGGTTTATATAGAATTTCAGAAGGACCATAAATCTGTGTATGACAAGAAGATAATGATTTATTTTCTAAGAGAAACATTGATCTCATCATTTAAAATCTAGTGATTGAATATATGATGTAGCACCAAAAGAAATATAGAAGCTTGATTGTTCGGCTGAGTATTGAAGAAAAATGCAAGAGATTTGAGAACATTAAAGGGAGCAATATTTAAAGATGATTCTAAAATTCGAGGCAACAAGTCTATGTGGAATAAGTAATGTGTCTAGAAATCTGAAGTATCGGTTTAAGACAAGAATGATTGTTAGAGGTTAATTTATCAGAACTGATGATCAAAGGTTGTGAATATATTATCTGTGATTATGTTGAGTTTGATAATGAGCAGCAAAGATGGACAATCTTATAAGAAGCGTTCTTGAAGTAATGAAAGAGAATCTGAAGCATATGATGATTATTGAATTCTATAACAGGCAAGTATCTTCAGAAATTCAAAGTCATTTGGTAGACTCCATGCATAAGAAGATTGGTTGAGAGCGGAATGGAAGCCAGATTGAAGATCGAGGACTATGAAGAAAATTTGCAAAACAGGCTTGAGCAAAATTAGATGACTGCACAGGTTGCTGCAAGTAGAAAAAAAAACGTGCATCATCCTTGGCTTAAATACGAAGAAGAAGAGCACAACCGATTCTTGGTGATAACTCCATATTGGTTTCATGACCGGTCCTTGTGGGTTATCTTTGATAGGGGAGCAGCTCTCAAAGATCTTTGACATGAACCAAAGATGCAATGTAAGAACGAAGAAGATTGCTGATGCAAAGAGTCTTATTGATTGACCATAAAGACAGAGCCATAATCATTAAAAACTTTTGAAGATGAAAAAATGAAAGAAACATAACACAAAAGGTTTCCTTTCAAGGCCACCGACAATTGCCCAGCGTGATTAGAGCTCATCCGCATTAAGGGGAGTTGGAATCTTCCATCGGTACAATACTGTGGATTGCGATGTCACGTTTGACAAAGTGTAACTCATTTAGTAATTGGGAGGAGAAGATGTGTGGGGGGAATTACAAGAGAGAGCATAAATGATTGATTAAAGGAGTGCAGGTCCAAAGGATCTTTCACAAGAAGCATGGTTACTGAAAATGGTATTACAAAATTGATGCGCCAGTCGGGGTCCGAGGAGACGCTTCAACCGCTTTCTCCCTTGATGTCGTGCTGGGGAGAGTTCGAAGATGTTACGTGTCATCACGCCAAAGGGAGATTGTTGTAGCCATGGCAATAGCAGAGGATGCGTAATGTCAAGGTCATTGATGGCAATCGCTCATGGCGAAGAAGCTAGATGATGGGATTGTGAGCAATATCCAAGCTGAGTGTTGAAGGGTAATTGACCGATAGGAAGCAAGATGGTCGAGGTCAAGCGAAAGAAATAATTTGCAGTCTAAGGAGGTCAATCAACTAAGAATGACAAAGGGAAGATCTAGCCAAAATAGAGTTCGAAGTCATCAGGATATTGAAGAGAGAATCGGTTTGATTCCGAAGAAAACCCGACAAATTGCCGATTCAAAGATGCGAAGAGATAATATCGAAGAATCTGGATCTGGACCGAAATCCAGCTCAATTGACGAAACCCCAAAATCGCGATATGCGATTTCTGCATTTGATCACCGCGAAAACCAAGCGTAGATCGTGATCATCCACCATCGCAGACGAGGCTTCATCAGAATCTGAACTGAGTTTCATGAGTCTCGTGAACAATTAACGAAGTCCCGGTAACGGCGATGCTATATGGCGATTTCGCTGATGTAATCGCGCAACTGCTGAGCCAAGATTGCACCTCGAACCGCTTGATTCAACTTCATCAAAGCGCACTTCACGCCGCCAGTTATGACACGCGGTATCAACCAACGACAAAGCCGCGATTCAACACTGTGCACATGAAAGTCAATAATCGAGTGACATCGCAGATCTAACACGGTCAAACCACGCAGATATCGCCAGGCCGATGATCGACCGCCCATCCGAAAGATGTGTCGAAGATCAAGGCACTGCCGGCATATCGGACATCGGAATCGACTTCAGCCATGTCGATCGAAAAGTCTCGAATCCCGGTTACTGACCACCCATTTGAGGAATTGCGTCTGGTAAATCGCGGAGCGAATCGCCATATCAGCCAATCGGAAATCATCGAGTCTCTAAGGTCAAAGAAACGACATCGGAAGTCCAAAACTCGGTCAACTGGACCGCCCATCTCAGAGAATGCTGGCGTGAGATTGTTCATCGGCGAAATCACGTGAGTGCTTCATCGGCTAATCGGAAATCGAGATATCAGAGATCCCTGCACAAAGGTTTTGTAGTATTTGAAATCGCGACCGCGCTGAAATCCCAATGAGTAAGGTACTGTCGCTAATAAAGAAATATGGAGATACCGAGATTATGGATGCCAGTCGAGAGATACGGATGCGGCTACGTAATCCATTACTTGAACTGTATTATCGCCTGTGGGCTGAAACATTACTTCCTGAAATCGGATCGGAATCTCTCGAGGCATGCATGGTGACATCGAAAATGTCGAAACCCTCATGAGAGGTTTGACCGAGGTCATGTTGACGGTCATAGCCAAGGCCTATACGCAGGCTAACGCTGTGCGGGAAAGGCGATCGGGTAATCTGGGATTGAGAGGTGAGAACTCTCTTCGCATCGCGAAGCAGAAACCCCAACCGAATGGGCGATAGTCGGTCACATGGACCATTGTGTAGCCGAAGGGGCTAAAGCTCGGGAAAGGAGCGCCACATCGGGACCGGAGAATCGCAAATCAGTATATGACCGACACCGAATGCCGAAATCGCGGTTGGTGAAATCCCGATGGGATCTCAACCGCTGGATCAAGTATTGATCTGAGGGTTGTTGTTCTTCCTCACGCTTTAACGCCGCTATAACTGCTAAGAGAAACGGACTAATGATGACAAATCGATTAGCTGCTTCGCTAAGACATGTGTGCCCTGTTTCGGGCAGTAGGGAAGGCTGGCGAACCGCCTGGGAGGCGATATAAATAAAATGAGAGAGACTGAATGTGGTGTTGTTGAAGAGATAGGGAGAGAGCTCTGCAAGTGCGAAAGTGGCAGAGGAGAATCTGTGAAGTAGAGAAAAGCTGAGAATGTGCAGCAGATGAAATTGAAGCAGAGAAGCAGATCAAAGGTAGTAAAACAGAATTTGTGGTTGAGTAGTTAAGAAGATCAGGGATGGTTAAATCAGAGAAGCATAGCAGAAATTGTAAGCAAGCTATATCAGAATATGCAAATTGGTTTGAGTAAGAATTTTTTTCGAGCAATTAGGGCGGTAGGATGGTTCGGAAAATCATGGTCTCGGTTCGCGCAGGTGCTTCTTTGAAAATGAAGTGCTGCAGCCTTCCATCCGGCTGCTCTCGAGAAACTAGTGGCAGGGTGCTAGGGGAAAATCGATGTCCGTCATGGGTGCTTCTAGAATTTGAAGGTTGGTTCCTTCACTCGCCTGGTGCCGAGACAGCTTTGGAAGTTGGCGCGCTTCCACTGGGTACCAGGATCGATTGGTGCTCGCCAGCGGGTGCTTGCGTAATTTGTTGCGCCCTTCACTCGCTGAGGCCGACGCATTGAAGTTGCGCTTCCACCCGGTGCTCGACTCGGAGAGTTGGTGCTCAACAAGTTATGCCAGATTCGGAGGTTGTAGCCTCCTTGAGTTGGAAGCTTAAAGATGATGAGATGCAGTTTGAGCTTGCTTGACATCCTAAGAAGAAGAGTTTTTCAACCTTATGGGTTTCCCCGAACATGTGTCTCTTTGTTTATTATGCATGATTGATGTTGAATATCTATGGTTAAATTATCTGCAACATGTTGACTACCCAAGAATCCAACAAGAAAAGTTAAAAAGATAGAAACACTTAAAGCTCATAATCGACATCTTTTAATCCACACAACTACTCTGTCAGTACATCCTAATATCTGAATCTAACTGAATATAGAATACATGATTGTAAATGAATGGATATCGTATTGCGATATAAGTAAGGTTGATAAAGTTCCAACATTTAATTGCATAAGCACCATTCACCCCCTTAGCACTCCAAGCAGGCATGCTACTGATTCACCCCCCCCTCTCAGTAGCACGGTGTGTTCAACAATTGGTATCAGAGCAGGCCTTCCTGTATAAGTCTAACAACTTGAAGGAGATCCTGAAACACACTTGGATAAATAAATGGATTTTTCCAATGCAGCACAATTTCTTAATGGAACAAATTATGCAGTGTGGAAGGTAAGAATGAGAATAGCTTTGATGGAAGTAGGGGATGATGTATGGAACTCAGTAATCATTGGGTATTCTCCACCAAAGAATGCAAGAACCATAGCTCAAAAGGAGGCGAAGAAAAATAACTCAATGGCAATGGAGACTATTCTTAAAGGAATGTCAGACTCAGTAAAAGAGAATATAGGATAGCATATCTCAGCAAAAGACTTATGGATCAATGTGGAACAACTCTGTTCAATTGAAGGACAAGAAGTAAAAGACAATCTTATCAAAGACTCAGCACCGGATCGTGTTAATCTTGAAGGTATGCCTGATTCTGACTTATCTCTGTGCAAAGCATGTGATTATGATATTTCAGATAAGAATGAAAACAAAGAAGACTGTTTTCTAGACAAAGAATATTATAGTGGAAATGATGATGAAGGAATAGTGGATCTAGAGACTGAACTCATAGAATCTCTAAAGGAAATACAAAGACTGAGAAAAATTATAAGGAGGCAAGCCACAAATCTTACTCAACTTGATTATCAAAAAGGAGTAGAAGATAATGATACAAAGGAGAACATTTCATCAGAAGATTATAAGTCAGAGGAAGAATTAATTTTTGAGACAAACCAGAATAACTTAGTCAATACTC
>SNQJ01S0043925.1:43411-87765 GCA_010110895.2 Picea sitchensis | reverse complement strand
TCTTGTAATTGAACATTTAAGTGGGGTAAAAGGAGGTTGCCCCCTCGAAGAGGCTTATTATCTGAAATTATCTCTTTTTCAAGGCGTTGAGTACTTTTCCTGAGGTTTTTCTATGCTATATTGATGTTTGGTTCTTAACAAAAAACAACTTGGTGGTGAGAGAGGATGTATTGCATCTTGGGATGCACAAAAGGTGTCTCAACAACATGAATGGAGTGGAGTTGGGCTATAATTATTGAATGACCTTTTTGAGGAGTTTTTTGATGCGATGGGAACTGATGATCTCATGGGGGCCTGTTGTGATGCCTTGGAACTTATTCTTTTGTCCCTCCTATTGGAATTGCATGGTTAAGTCCTTAAAATCCATGAGAATGGGGCCAAGAGTGCGTAACCATTCGACACCAAGAAAAATGTAACAACCACCCATGTCCATAGAAAACATATGGTATTTCAAGGGATACTGACCAATTTGGAGTCACACATTTTCACATCGTCCCCCACATTTCATGGAACCACATTGGAAATCATGATATGAAAATTATTGATGACACAGATGTAACAATTGACTTCTTGGGATATGTGGCGATGAATAAAGTTATGGGTGCTACAAATGTCCATAAGGATGATGAATTGACTATTTTTTATGTAACCAATTAATTTGAGAGTTTGGGGAGTAGAGAAGCCAGTGAGGGAATTAAGTGAAATCCCCAGGTCAACGTCTAGTGGATCAGAGGGTGGGGTGAGGTCAGATGGCAGTGGTAGTTCTTCCAAATGAGGAACAAAAACATATTCTTCAGAAAGATCCTCAATCACAACCATAAATAGATTTTGTTCCTTACACTTGTGCCCGGGAAAATATTTGTCATCACAATTATCACAAAGATCCTTGAGTTAATGTTCAACCATTTCAACCCTGGTTAATTTCTTGATCTTGAGGGGAGTTGCAGGAGGGGAAAAATTGGTGGGTTTAGGGCGAGGAGGAAAGGAGGGTTTGTGGGTATTGGAGGATACACTCTATTGGGATTCCTTGGCTCGTTGAGTATCTTCCAACCAAGTCTGGGGGCGTGCCATGAAAACATGGGCACAAATTTCATCTTTGAGGCCACTAATAAAGCATTCTCTAAATAAAGCATCTGACATGCCCTCCATTCTGAAAGACAAGTGCTCAAATGATGCAATAAATTCTTCCATTTTCCCAGACTGCTTTAACTTGGTCAAACAGCCTAAATGGTGGGTGTCAGAGTGAAATCGGTCATAAATTTTGGCCACAAACTGTGTCCAAGAAAGATACCCTTGGCATTCCTTTTTTTGTCATTTCCACCATTTCCATCGCTACAGATCCAAGATGCAGTAGTATCACCATCAGCACTAAAGGAGGTCGAGTGGAGGACAGCTCAGTGTCAGTGCACACATTTAAAGTTGGTTTTGATCCCAAGGAGGGTGCATCATCTTAAAATTTTTGAAATATTGTAATTAAAGAACTTTTAAATGTTTTGGAGGCTTGATCCATTGTATAAGATCACCAGATATTGTAATCNTGTCATCACAATTATAACAAAGACCCTTGAGTTGACGTTCAACCATTTCATCCCTGGATAATTTCTGGATCTTGAGGGGAGTTGTAGGAGGGGCATAATTGGTGGGTTTAGGGTGAGGAGGAAAGGATGGTTTGTGGATCTGGGAGGATACAATCTGTTGTGCTTCCTTATCTCATTGAGTAGCTTCTAACCAAGTTTGGGAGTATGCCATGAGAACATGGGCACTAATTTCATCTTTGAGGCCACTGAGAAAGCATTCCCTAAAGAAAGCATCATACATTCCCTCTATTCTCAAAATCCAAGTGCTCAAATGTGAAAATAAAGTCTTCCATTGTCCCAAAATGCTTTAACTTGGGAAAATGACCTAAATGGTGGGTGTAAGAGTCAAAGCAGTCATAAAGTTCTTCCACAAACCGTTTCCAAGAAACATACCCTTGGTGTGCCTTTTTTTTCCATTTCCACCATTTCCATCATTCCGGATCCAGATGTAGGACACCATAATGAAGCTTGGATAAATCATCAGTAATGCCATGCAAAGAGAAATAATGTTCCATTTGGGTGACCCAGCCTGTGGGATCCGATCCATCAAGTTTGTTCACCTGAATTATGGGAGGGAGGAGGTATCAATAATGTTGGAGTTACTTCACACACACCTAGGATTTATTTTTCATTATCCAGTCTCCTATATTTTAGCGGAGAATATTCCACCCGAAGAATATTCTCTTTCAATTGACACTTCAATTTGACTAGTTGAGTTGAGTCTAGATGTTGCATTGGTTTTGTCACCATGAAACATTGGGATCATCACCATGATAATGTGCACTTTCCTTCGGATAATCACCAGACTATCACATTACCCTTGATTCCTTGATTTACTCCTCACTACAGTCTGTTCAGTTAGTTAACTGAAGACTAGTTGACTAGTTAACTCAGCTAGGTGGAAGTTCACTCCCGTAATTGTCTGAGAGACTAGACTAGGTGGCAGTTCACTCCTGTAACTATTGGTTTGTGTCCAGATCACTCTAACCCACCACTATGGCACATTGGTTCTCCTCTGTTGCCCATTCATTGAGTTATATAGAGTATGTCATGTGTAAATATTCATTATTCATAACAGTTAATGAGAATTATTCCATTCTTTCTCTCCTTATTCTTCTTTCTCAATTTATCTCTGCAAATGTGTGTGCTATTTTCTAGATAGATCTATTCTGTGCAGGTTCAACACATTTACATGGTATCAGAGTCGACGGACTTCTAAGAAAAATCTACACCAAAATTTTTCGCAGGTACACACGATTGAAGACAGTGGAAAGATGGATTTCCAAAAAGAATTAATTCTTACACCCTACAATTACTTTGCATGGAAGGAGAAAATAATCATACATATCCAAATCAGAGGATTGTATAGGTTAAAATTGAACAGAGACACAAAAATGACATCAACCATAGGGAAATCCAAGTACATAAATTGAATGGATGAAGCATTCGAAACAATTTGCAGTCTTATTTCTCCCGTTCTCCTTTTTCACATATCTTCTTGTAATAATACCAATGAATCCTGGACCACCTTGGAAGGGATCTTTGGAAAATAGGATGATATGAGGGGACACATGCTGAAGGTGTATTTTCTCACATTGGATCCAAAAGTCTTCGACAATATCCAATATTTATTTACAAAATTCAAGGATTTACTGTCGCAACTCAAAGCTTGCGGGGTTGATAAATATAAGGAGGAGAAACAAATGGTTCTCATATTTCTCTCCAAACTTGGTCCTGAATTCTCTTTGTTCGTGTCCACATTCCATTCAGTCAGATTCACCTCAGGAGCCACCTGGAAGATGCCTTCTCTTGAGGAATTTATCAAATCCTTGACACAAGAGTAAACCAAGCTCATCAACATGAGAAATATGAAAGGACCAAAGGTGCATGCACTTACTTTTCAAGATGGAGGCCATCAATATAATAAATATAAATATAAAGGAAAAAGGAAATCTCATGCAAATACGAAGAAGGAAGGGTACTCAAAACCCTTCACTAATGCCTCCTGATCCAAAGGGAAAAGGGAAGAAAAGCAGAGAAATTCACATACTCTCACAAATGATTCCATCCAGAATATTCATACATGCAAAAGAAAAAATATATGATGAATCAAATACTTTAGAAAAACAACCTTGGAGATCGCATCCCCGAGGGTTCCAAGAAGAAGAAGCCATAATATCTAAATCCCAGGAACGACAATTCTAGCCATGCCTTGATTGCCATCAACTCCTCTCTCGATGCTTGGAGCGTAGATTCAGGAGCACCACATCACATGGGTGCCTCAAAAGCAGTCTATTCTTCATTGGATGCATGCAAAGGTCCTCCAATTTTATGGGGGACAACTCTTCTGTCGAACGACAAAGGAAGGATTGAACTCACCAATGGAAGCTTCAAGAATGTGTGGTACGTTCCCAAAATTTTCGTCATACCTCTCTTCGTGTATCAGATGAAAATTTCCAGCACTGGAAATAAATTCATATTCAAACAAAATTCCATGGACATCTATGCCATGCAAACCAACTCTAGGGTTTCGACCGGTGCGGTAAATCATCAATCTAGATTGTATACATTTTCTGAATTTATTGAACCAGATTCTGCTTTACTGCTTACTCATGCTGATGTAAGTAGTAGGATATAGCATGAAAGGTTTCGACATTTAATTTCATATATATGCAATATCTTAGAAATCAAATATTGGTTGATGGACTACTAGAAATCCATTTCTCCAAGGGAGTATGTGAGGGATGTGTTCTTGGAAAACACCCTCAAGAGAAATTCAACAAAGGAAAGTCTTAGAGAGCTTCTCCACCTTTAGATATGATCCATATTGACCTCATGGGTCCTGTTCTGCATCCATAAATCAACAAAGCAAGGTTTATTCTCATTTTTGTTGTTGATTTCTCATGTTTTACATGGATTTAATTTCTCAGGCAAAAATCTGAGGTCTTTCAACACCTCAAAGATTTCAAAGCCTTGGTTGAGACACAGTCCAGAAAGAAAATCAAATTCCTCTAAACTGATAATGGGGGAGAATAGGTCAATCATGAGATCCATAATATTTTCCATAACGCAAGGATTCAGTTGCAACACACAGTTCCCTATACTCCGCAACAAAATAGATTTAATGAGCGGAAAAAAAGATCTTTAAAGGAGATGGCATCTTGCATGCTACATGCAAAGTCACTCCCACAGAGACTACGGGACGAAGAACTTAATTATGAAGAATACATCCAAAAATGATCTCCCAATAGATCAGTCAAGGATAAGACCCCCTACAAGGATTGTAGCAGCCTCAAACTGAAAGTGACCTACTTTCATATTTTCGGTTCACGTGCATGGGACCAGATTCCCTCTGAAAAGAGGAAGGCACTTGATCCACAAAGAACTTAGTGTATTTTTGTTGGATACCAAAATGATGTGAAGGGATATAGGATTATTGATCTTTCCTCGAACCAACTCATCATTCAGCACAATTTCCAATTCAAGGAAAGTATCTCGCATGCACCTCAACAACGACATGCATACACCTTCATTCTTCCACCTGTCCAAGATGATGAGCATGCACATGTCGACTCATCTTCATATGAGAGTTATGATTCAGAGGAATTAAATGATTCAGATATAGATTCAGTACAGTAAGATGAAAATTCAAAGAATCTAGATGCAGTTGCAGAGCCAAATCAAAGGCTCAAGTGGGCACATACTACTCTTCATGATGCAGGGGATCTTGTTGGTGATCCAACCGATATTAGGAGGAATCGATATGATTTCAAGGAGCCTCCTATTTAACTCACTACCACTAAACCATTTCCCTCCAGACATCTTTTCTTGGTTCAGTCTTCAGATCCACATTCTTATGGCGAGGCTGCTCGAAATCCATTTTGGGAATCCTCCATGTAGGAGGAGTACAATTCCCTCCTCGAGAACCCTACTTGGGATTTGGTTCCCCTTCCTTCTAGGAAGAAACTAGTTAGATGCAAATGGTTCTACAGGACCAAGAGCATAATGGATGGACAGATTAGTAGATACAAAGACAAGCTTGTTTCCAAAGGCTTTCAACAGGTGCATGGTATTAACTATGATGAGACCTTCGCTCTAGTAGCGAAGATGAAATCCATACGATTGGCACTTTCCATTGTGGTAGCCTAGGGATGGGAAGTCCATTAGATGGAACTGAAGAATGATCTTCTTCATGGTGATATCTCTGAGGATATCTATATGGACCAGCCCCAGGGATTTATGCAGGCTCATCTTTGTTCTGTCGACTCAAGAAGTCCCTTTATGGCCTCAAGCAAGCTCCAAGGGCATGGTATGCCAAGATGGACACCTGCCTATTGTCACAGAACTTTGTACATTGTAAATCAGACCCGAATGTCTACATGCTTAGGACGGCTGATTCACTTCTACTCTTAGATCTGTATGTTGGTGATTTTCTGATCACCGGTTTCTCGCCTTTAGCGATTGTTGCATTGAAGAGGATTCTACATGACATGTTTTTGATTATTGACATGGGTCCACTACACTTCTTCCTTGGACTTGGTATCGGTCAGGATGCATCAGGAATCAAACTGTCTCAGGCCAAGTATGCAGAAGATCTCCTTGAGATATTTCACATGACAAACTGCAAGTCTGCTCTGACTCCTTTCCTATCAGGAGTCAAACTTGAGGATGGCGGGGAGACTCCATTGGTTGAAAACACATTGTACAAACAACTAGTGTGGAGCTTATTGTATCTCACACACTCCAGACCAGACCTCTCATATGCAGTTGGAACAGTTTCTAGGTTCATGTAGGAGCCACATGAGCTACAATGGAAGGTTGCAAAGTGTATCCTTCGATACGTACAAGGCACCATCACCTTTGGGATTCATTATGCTGGAGACACTACATTAGATCTCATTGATTTTACTGATTCTGACATGGATGGCGATAGATCTGATCATAAGTCCACATCAGGTTACTCACTCAGTCTTAGTTCTGGGCCTATCTATTGGTCAAGCAAGAAGAAAGCTACCATTTATCTATATTCAATTGAGGCAGAGTACAGAGGGGTAGTGAACATAACCATTCAAGCTATGTGGCTACAACATTTTCTCATTGAGTTGGGCATTCAGTTTCATTGGTCGATCGTCATATGGTGTGACAACCAGAGCACTCTGAAGTTCTGGAGAGATCCGGTTCAAAGGCAGCAGACAAAGCACATCAAGATCCACATGCACGACATCCAGGACTTAGTACAAGAGGGTATCATTGACCTACATTTATGTCCTTCAGTAAAAAACACGGTATACATCTTCACCAAGACCTTGATTGAGCAGACGTTCCATTTTCTGCGAAGTCATATTGGAGTGAAGGACACAACTGCCTAGCAACTGTAGTTCTTATTTTTACATATATTTTTATCTTGAGGGGGGTTTTTCCCCATGAGGTTTTCCCTCTTTCCTCACTTTATTTCCGGTGTATCTTTTGTATTTGGGTACCTAACATTGCCTCGTTTCTGGGACCCATTCTTTATTTTCACCATAGTAATGTTCAGGGGCAGTGTTGGAGTTACTTCACACACACCTAGGATTTATTTTTCCTAAGGGTTTTCCTTGTTTATTAGTCATAATTAGTCATTTTCCAGTCTCCTATATTTTAGGGTAGAATATTCCACCTGAAGAATATTCTCTTTCAGTTGACACTTTAGTTTGACTATTTGAGTTGAGTCTAGATGATGAATTGGTTTTGTCACCATGAAACATTGGGATCATCACCATGCTAATGCACACTTTCCTTGGGATCATCACCATAATGGCGCATTACCCTTGATTCCTTAATCTACTCATCACTACGCTTTGTTCAATCAGTTAACTGAAGACTAGTTGACTAGTTAACTCAGCCAGGTGGCAGTTCACTCCTGTAACTGCCTGAGAGACTAGAATAGGTGAAAATTCTCTCCCGTAACTACTGGTGTGTGTCCAGATCACTCTATACCACCACTATGGTACATTGGTTCTTGCACATTCATTGAGTTATACAGAGTATATCATGTGTAAATATTCATTATTCATAACGGTTAATGAAAATTCTTCCATTCTTTCTCTCTTTCTTCTTCTTTCTCAATTTCTCTATGAAAATGTGTGTGGTATTTTCTATCTAGAAATATTATGTCCAGGTTCAACACATTTACATGGTATCAAAGCCGACGGAATGCTAAGAAAAATCTACACCAAAATGTTTTGCAAGTACAAAAGATTAAAGACAACGGAAAGATGAATTTCCAAAAAGACTTCATTCTTACACCTTACAATTACTTTGCATGGAAGGAGAAAATAATAATACATATCCGAACTAGAGGATTGTATAGGTTAACCTTGAATACATACATAGAACTAACATCATTCATAGAAAAATCCAAGTACTTAAATCGAATGGATGAAGCATTCAGAACAATTTGCAGTCTTATTTTCCCCGATCTCCTTTTTCACATATGTTCCTGTAATACTCCCAATGAAGCTTGGAACACCTTGGAAGGGATATTTGGAAAACATGATGATATGAGGGGACACATACTGGAGTTGGAGTTTCTCACATTGGATCCAAAAATATTCGACAATATCCAATATTTCTTTACAAAATTCAAGGATTTACTATCGCAACTCAAAGCTTGCATGGTTGATAAATATAAGGAGGAGAAACAAATGGTTCTAACCATTCTCTCCAAACTTGGTCCTAAATTATCTGTTTCCATGTCCACATTCCATTCAATGAGATTTACCTCCGAATCCACCTGGAATATGCCTTCTCTTGAGGAATTTATCGAATCCATGACACAAGAGAAAACCAAGCTCATCAACATGGGAAAAATCAAAGGCCCAAACACGCATGCACTTACTCTGGAATATGGAAACCATCAATATAAGAAATCTAAATATAAAGGAAAAATGAAAGCTCATGAAAATCCAAAGAAGGAAGGGTACTCAAAACCCTTCGTCGATGCCTCCGTATCAAAAATGGAAAAGGGAAAAGGGAAGAAAAGGGGAGAAATGCACATACTGTCACAAAGGATTCCATCCAGAATCCGCATGCATGCAAAAAAAAATATATCTAATGACTAAAATACTTTGGCAAAATGGCCTTGGATATTGCATCCCTGAGGGTGCCAAGAAGAAGAAGTCAAAAGATCTGAATCCCAAGAAAGGAAATTCTAGCCATGCCTTGATTTCCATCAACTCCTCTCTCGATGCTTGGATCGTAGATTTAGGAGGATCACATCACAAGGCTGCCTCAAAATTAGTCTATTCTTCATTGGATGCATGAAAATTCCCTCCTATTTTTACGGGGGACAACTCTTCTATCGAAGTCATCGGAAAAGGAAATATTGAACTCACCAATGGAAGCTTCGAGAATGTGTTGCACGTTCCCAAACATTTTTTCAACCTTCTCTCCGTGTATCAGATGAAAAATTCTGGCATTGGAAACAAATTTATATTCACACCAAATTCCATGGACATCTATGAGGAGGACTCGATACTAGGAGGACTCGATCTAATTTTGAGGATCCTCCTGTTGCACTCACTACCACTGAACCATTTCCCTCTAGGTGTATTTTCTTGGTTCAGTATTCAGATCCACAGTCTTATGGTGAGGATGCTTGAAATCCTTTTTGGGAATCCGCCATGCAAGAGGAGTACAACTTCCTCCTCAAGAACTAGACTTGGGATTTGGTTCCCCTTCCTTCTGGGAGGAAACTCATTAGATGTAGATGGGTCTACAGGACCAAGAGCATAGTGGATGGAAAAATTAGCAAATACAAGGCTAGGCTTGTTGCCAAAGGATTTTAGCAGGTGCATGGTATTGACTATGATGAGACCTTCACTCTAGTAGCGAAGATGGATTCCATACGATTGACACTTTCCATTGCGACAACCAACGGATGGGAATTCCATTAGATGGAAGTGAAGAATACTTTTCTTCACGATGATCTCTCTTAGGAGATCTATATGGAGAAGCCCCATGGATTTATGTAGGACTCATATTTGTTTTGTCGACTGAAGAAGTCCCTTTATGGCCTCAAGTAGGCTCTGAGGGCATGGTATGCCAAGATGGACTCCTACCTATTGTCATAGAAATTTGTATGTTGTAAATCAAACCTGAATGTCTACATGCTCAGGACGGATGATTCATTTCTAATCTTAGTTCTGTATATTGATGATTTACTGATCACCGATTGCTCGACTTCAGCGATTACTGCAGTCAAGAGGATTCTACATGACAGGTTTTTGATGATGGACATGGGTATTCTACACTTCTTTCTTGGTCTTGAGATCAGTCAGGATGCATTAGAAATCAAACTGTGTCAGGCCAAGTATGCACAAGATCTCCTTGAGATATTTCACATGACAGACTGCAAGTCTGCTCTGACTCCTTTCCTATCAGGAGTCAAAATTGAGTATGGTGGGGAGACTCCATTGGTTGACAACACACTGTACATACAACTAGTGGGGATCTTTTTGTATTTCACACACTCCAGCCCATACCTCTCCTATGCAGTTGGCGCAGTTTACAAGTTCATGTAGGAGACACATGAGCTACATTGGAAGGATTCAAAGTGTATCCTTTGATATGTTTAGGGCACCATCACCTTTGGGATTCATTATGTAGCATACACTACATTAGATCTCATCGATTTTACTGATTCTAACTGGGTTGGCGATATCACTGATCGCAAGTCCACATTTGGTTACTCATGCAGTATTGGTTCCAAGCCTATCTGTTGGTCGAGAAAGAAGCAAGCTATCATTTCTCTATCTTCAACTAAGGCATAGTACAAAGGGGTAGTGAACATAACCAGTCAGGCTATGTGGCTACAACATTTTCTCACTGAGTTGGGCATTCAGTTTCATCGGTTGATCGTCATCTAGTGTGACAACTAGAGCACTCTGAAGTTCTATAGAGATCCAATTCAGAGGCAGAATACAAAGCACATAGAAATCCACATGCACTACATCCGGGACTTAGGACAGGAGGGGATCATCAACCTACAGTTTTGTCCTTTAGGAAAATAGATGGTAGACATCTTCACCAAGACCTTCACTGAGCATAAGTTCCATTCTCTGCAAAGTCATCTTGGAGTGAAGGACACAGTTTCCTAGCAACTGTAGTTATTATTTTTACATAGATTGTACCTTGAGGGGGGGTTTTCCCATGAGTTTTTCCCTCTTTCCTCACTTTATTTTCAGTGTATCTATTGTATTTGGGTACCTAACATGGCCTCGTTTCCGGGACCCATTCTTTATTTTCACCATAGTGATGTTCATTGGGGGTGTTGGAGTTACTTCACACACACCTATGATTTATTTTTCCTAATGTTTTTCCTTGTTTATTAGTCATAATTAGTCATTATCTAGTCTCCTATATTTTAGGGGAGAATATTCCACTTGGATAATATTATCTTTCAGTTGATACTTTAGTTTGACTAGTTGAGTTGAGTGTAGATGCTGCATTGGTTTTGTCACCATGAAACATTGGGATAATCACCATGCTAATGCGTACTTTCCTTGGGATCATCACCGTAATGGAACATTACCCTTGATTCCTTGATCTAATCCCCAATACACTCTGTTTAGTCAATTAACTGAAGACTAGTTGACTAGTTAACTCAGCGAGGTGGAAGTTCACTCTCGTAACTGCTTGAGAGACTAGACTAGGTGGAAGTTCACTCCCGTAACTACCGGTGTGTGTTTAGATCACTCTAGACCAGCACTATGGCGCATTGGTTCTCCTCCAGTGCACATTCATTGAGTTATATAGAGTATATCATGTGTACATTATTCATTATTCATAACGGTTAATGGAAATTATTCCATTCTTTCTCTCCTTCTTCTTATTTCTCAATTTATCTCTGTAAATGTGTGTGGTATTTTATAGCTAGATCTATTTTTTGTAGGTTAAACACATTTAAAAATAAAAGTGTGTAGTTTTAGGACCTTGGTAATGGGACGATTCATGGTCATCCTGATAAGATGGTTGTTCATAAGAGGAAGGATTTTGGGAACAAACCATGAAGTGTTCAAAGGTGGCTTTGAGGTCTTTGATGTGTGTACATTGGTTGTAGAAGGTCTGAATAGAAAAATTAATTAAGATAAGGTTTTCATTGATATTATTGATGCCTTCCTTGTTCTGGTGGTTGTCAAAAATCGAGGAATTGAGTTCGTGGGCTCAGGTTGTGGCCATTTGGAAAAATATGTAGGAAAATGGTATAGGGGAAACAAAAGGGGTCTGGAGGTGTGGGTGGGACCACTGAGAAGAAGAGTTTCAAATGATTGGTACCAATGTTATCTGAGAGAAAATGGGGATACAATGATATAGGGGCCAGATAAGGGTGCAATAGATCTTTTCTGTTCTGTTTTTTTTTTCTCGTCCCAAGGGGTAGGGTATTCAGAGTTTCTACAGACAAGGGTTTTCCATATGCTATAACTCTCTGATATACATCTGGGGTCCAACAATAGTACTCAACCCAATATCTCAAGGCACCAACTAAGTAGGCTATACCATTCCCTTAGTTGTACTACCCGACTACCCATGTACTAGAGAGTATCTTCCTGAGTGTTGTTCTTGGTGGCACTATAACAATCAGGAGGTCGATCAGTTTATCTATGGAGGGATTCAAGATATCTAGGCTGATATGTATACATGTTCTATATGATGCGCTACCACTCAAAGGGGTACCAATAGGGGTTACAAGGGTGGCCAACATATGTGTGCTTAAAAACCACTTGTAGTTCCTGCATGTATGCTTCCTCGAGCATAGATTTATGTGTTGAATGACATATCTCTATAGATTTAAGATGCGGGAATAAGTCTCTACCTTGAAAAAAATAAACCCTCAATTTTCTGCCGAGGAAAGTGCTCTGATACCACTTGTATTATTCCAGATATAAAATAGTATGCAAAACATAAATATTTTGGCTAAAAATGACAGAACACCAATGATATAACCAGAACAACACCAGAATAATACCAGAATAACACCAGAAAGAGAACCTTGATTAATGATAACAATGTTACTTGCTTCTTTGAGGGGTAAACCTCCATCATAGAAAAGCTCTATTACAATAATATCCAAGACAACATTTTTCATACCCTCTACTCCTATTTATACTAAATCTATCTATCCAAAAGAACAATATAGAGGAAGTTCCTTCTAGAAGTGAAAAATTCTATTAGGTGTTCTTACATTTGACTTATTATTCCTTATTTCTAGGCCTTATTAATATTGGAATTTATTACATGGAATTATACTATTCTACCTACGTGAGGGTTAGGGAGGTTAGGTCCCTAATAAGACCCTCCAGGACCAATGTAAATACATCAAATACAGACTCTCCAATTGGTGAGAAGCTCCCTGAACCCCACCTCTTATGGAAATCCTTCCTATCAGGAAGATAATGACTCTTCCCATTACCAATGTCCTCATTCCACCCACCTTCCTCAAACTGAGGTGAAAAAATTTGATGGCTCAGATCCCACAGGATGGGTCACTCAAATGGAAGATTATTTCTATTTGTATGACATTACTGATGATTTATCCAAGCTTCATTATGGTATCCTACAATTGGATCAAGAACCATGGAAATGGTGGAAATGGCGTTGAAAGGAACGCCAAGGGTATGTGGCTTGGACATAGTTTGTTGCATAGATTTATGATCTCTTTTACTATGACACCCATAATTTAGGGTGATTGACCAAATTGAAGTAGGCTAGGATAGTGGAAGACTTTATTGCAACCTTTGAGAGCTTGGATTTTAGAATGAAGGGCATTTCAGATGGATTCTTCCAGGAATGCTTTATCAGTGCTCTGAAAGATGAAATTCATGCCCATGTTCTCATGTCCTAGCCCCAAAGTTGTTTGGAAGATACTCAAAAAGCCAAGGAAGCCCAAAATATTATCTCCTCTCAGACCAGAAACCCATATTTTCTTTCTCTCCCTAAACCCACCAATCCTACCCTTCCTGGAAACCCCCTCAAGACACAAAAATTAACCTAGGAAAAAATGTCAGAATGCTAACTCAAGGGTCTTTTCTATAATTTTGATGAAAAATATTTTCCAGAGCACAAGTGTAAGGAACAAAATATTTTATGGCCATGACTAAGGATGTTTCTGAAGAGGAGGAAGTTTCCCCCCCAGTGGAGGAGCTACCACCCCCAGTTGATCTGACTCCACCCTTTGATCCACCATAAGTTGAACTGATGATTTCTCTAAATTCCCTCAATGGATTCTCTTCTCCCTAGATCCTCAAGATAATTGGTTACATTAATAATCAGAAATTCATCATCCTTGTTGAAAGTGGTAGCGCCCATAATTTTATTCATTGCGATATTTCCCAAGAAGTCAATTTTTATATCCGTTCCGTCAATAATTTTCAAATCATGATTTCCAATGGAGGGTCCATGAAATGTGGAGGATGTTGTGAAAATGTGCAGCTCCAAATTGGTCAGTACAATATAAAATCCCATATGTTTATTATAGACATAGGTGGTTGTTATATTGTATTAGGTGTTGAATGGTTATGCACTCTGGGCCCCATTCTCATGGATTTTAAGGAATTAACCATGAAATTCCAATAGGAGGGACAACAATATTAGTTCCAAGGAATCACAACAGGTTCCCCTGAGATCATAATTTCCCATCGAATGGAAAATCTTCTCAAAAAAGGTCATTCAGGTATTATTTCCCAACTCCATTCCATTCAAGCAGTTGAGACACTCTTAATACATCCTGACCTATAATATATCATATCCAAATACCAAGTTGTTTTTTCCACTCCCTAGGGACTTCCCTCTTCCCGTGGTGTTCATGATCATGCCATTCCTCTTATCCCTGATAATGTTCCTCCCAATTTTCTCCCTTATTGTCATCCATTTTCTTAGAAGAATGAAATTGAGAAAATCGTTCAAGAATTTCTCAAAGAGAGTGTTATCCATCCTATTACTATCTACTATTCTTCTCCTGTGGTCACGATACTCAAAAAAGAAGGTACTTGGAACATGTGTCTTGAATTTCTCACCCTAAATAAACTCACCATCAAATACAAGTTTCACATTCATGTCATTGATGATCTCTTGGATGAATCGAGTGGTGCTCATTACTTTACTAAACATGATCTCCATTCTAGCTACCACTAGATCCATATGAAAGAAGAAGACATTCCCAAGGCCACCTTTCAAACTCATGAGGGTCACTATGAGTTCTTGGTCATGCCCTTTGGCCTATGTAATTCCCCTTCCACTTTCAAAAGTCTCATGAATCATGTCTTTCGTCCTATTCTTCATCATTTTGTCTTGGTTTTCTTTGATGGTATTCTCATATATAGTAAAAATTGTACATCCCATCACGCCCATATGGATCAAGTTCTCCATCTACTCTCTCAACACCAACTTTTCCTCAAATAATCTATATGTGCCTTTGGAGAATCATACATGGAGTACCTGGGTTATAGTGTTGGCAAGGATGGTGTAAGGGTGGATCCTAAAAAAATGAAACTATGCAGGATTGGATCCTCCCTAAAACGCTTCAGATCTTGCATGGATTTTTGGGTTTAATAGGTTATTATCGCAAGTTTGTTAATAATTATGGAAAAATTGCAGCACTTCTCATTACTCTCCTTAAAAGGAATGCCTTCACTTGGAATATTGTCATTGATGACTCCTTCTAGGATTTGAAAGAGGCTATGTGCATGGCAAATGTCCTGGGACTCCCTGATTTCACCAAGACTTTTGTCTTGGAATGTGATGCATCAAGAAAAGGAATCGAGGAAGTCCTCATGAAATATGGATGACCTTTGGCCTTCACTAGAAAACAACTTTGAGACAAACATTTGGGCATGTTATGATGCAAAATGTTGGTTGGGAAAAACCTGACCCAATCCACTGACTGGCAATAACAGTGGGAGAGATTACTCATTGTCGCATTGGATAAACCCTCCCTCTCTTTTGGAAAGGAAGAATCTAACAGAAGGGGGAGTCCCGAGTGACCCTAGGGGGTATGTGAGATGGAAAGTGATACTTATTAAGAGATTCCTCCATAGGTCAAGTTTCTAAGTGGATAGTGGGTTGACAACGCGCTTCAGAGGTGGTTTATGGTTTCCAAATGTTTGAGTACCTGCGGAAGATGGTTGTGCCCACCTGAGACATAAGAAAAGACAAGATACAAGCTAAACAATCCAATGGAATAGAAAGTTAATATTGTTTTTCCTATTTTCATAAGTCAACAAAAATATATATAAGCAAGTGAAGGATATTTTAAGGCTAGTAAATAAGATGATAAAAGTCTAGTAAATGATACCAGGGATAAGATAACAAGTACTAGTATAACTCAACTATGAAAGCATAAGACTTTAGAAACAAAACAACGTTGTTATAAACAAGTATTCCAGATATATATTATCAACCTTATGTATGTATAAAAAATTTTCTACAACAAAAAATTTCAACCCACAAAAAGTACAAGTAAACCACCTAAAACGTGCGCTAATACTAGTAGATTGTTTTTTTTTGACAAAAACGGTTAGAGGAATTTTGTATTAATAATAGTGGACATGACACTGGGTTCGATACATCAGTAAATATTTGCTTGAAAACTAGAAAACTACTGCCTAAAAATCGTGGAAACAAACTATTTCAACGAGCCTAAACGGCTTCGCGTCATTACATCATTTCTTGCCTCGAAGTTTTTTTTCTTTTTTGAAACCATTTTCCATTCAATGATTTGGACCATAGATTGACTTTCCATCAGGACTAAAGGTTCTTCCTCATCAACTAGTTCTTCCTAGCGTGAGGTTTGGGGTTCTGGCTGGGTGGGCGACTTGGGAGTGACTTTTGCCTGAGCTTTCCCCTTAGCAGGGGATTTGATTTCGGCTTCAGCTTCAACTTCTTCTGCCGCTTCCTGGGACTTTCTTTTAGAGTGTGGTTCTGTTGGTGCCCCCGTCCACCAGGTGGGTCTTTGTATTTTGGACGACGTTTTTTTCCCGGGTGGTTTTCCATAGCTACGGGCTAAGTGCCTCGTTTCGAAGCAGTTCCTACACCTGAAACTGAGATTCACATAGTTGAGGATTTGGGTCCTTGAGTAGTCCTTGCCTTGAAGAATTATTTCAGCCAAGAAACCTTTGGAGAAATCCATTTCCACACAGATTCGAGCGAAGGTGGAGAGGGCTGGCTTGGAGTCCGGACTTCTGCAGAGGAACTTGCCGAGTCCATTGCCAATATATTTAAGAGACTCATCCCCGCAGAAATGCATGGGAAAGTATGGAAGTCTCACCCAGACTGGAGCTGAAGAGATATAGTCCATGGATGGGTCAAAGGTAGTGGTCCATAGTTGCATGGAGAGGCCTGATCTGCCCCAGAACCATGACTTGGAGTTAAACACCTTGTCTCTATCACTTGTAGATTCAAAAACAACCACAAAAAACCCTTTTGCACAGGGGTAGGTAATGACTTCTCCCTCTAAGAGAGGGTACCATTCAGAAGAGATCCAGGAGAGAAGATCCAACAGATTGGGCCAGTATCCGTTAAACCTAGAAACTAGAGCGTTCTTGATATAATGACATGCATGAGTTAGGGCTTCCTACGACATTTGAATGGAAATTGTCGAAGCTTTTGGAATTGCTGCATGCAACTCAGATGGGTGGCCTTGATGAGAGGTAACATTAGGGGCCGCTGCATGCAGACCAGAGAGAAATACCTGACATGAAGCCACCTCTTTAAAGGAAGGGGCCGAAACTAGAGTGAAAATTTCTGAGATCGCTACTGACAGAGCACCAGGGGGATCGCTTGCATGAGAGGGTGGCTTGGAAGAGAGAGCCATGGACGAAGGAGGTAGGCTAGCAGCCGCCACCACAGTCTCACCAGGAGGGGATCCTCCTTGCTTTGAAGAGGTCGAGGGGACCGCCATTGGAGCTTAGTCTAGTCAGCAGGGAGAGCTGCGACAACTGCTCTGGAGGAGGGGGAGGGAAAAAATCATTTGAATCCTAGTAGATTGTTATGGCATCTTGCTAGCAAATTTTGATGGTTGAAATGAAAGTTATGAATAAAAAAGAGAGTGATTTTCTGTAGCCCTAATGGATGTATATTTTTTTCAACTATAGCTCCAAGAAAGCTGAGTATACCTATTATCGCACAAGTTATAGGTTGGGAAAATCGCGACCCAAACCACAATATGGAGTCAACTAGGAGAATACCTACCCACTATCACCTCAGATAGGTACTGCCATCACTTTAGAGGTGAAATGATCACCTCAAGGGATGAATCCTGGTAGATCCTAGGGGGAAATGATATGGAAAGTGATACTTATGAATAGATACCCATAAAGGTAAAGTTTCTAAATATAATTTGGTTTGGAAATGAGTCTCGGTAGTGGTCAATGTTTGTCAATAAGTTTGAGCACCTGTGAATGATGATAGTACCTTCATGAGACATAATAAAAACCAAGTATACAAGCTATATGTTAAGTGGACAAGCAAGTTAATATTTTTGTTCCTATTTTCAGAAGTCAACAAAGATATATCAAAACAAACAAATGATTATTATAGATACTAAACAAGATCCTAAAAGTCTAACAAATGATGCAAGAGGTAAGCTAGCTAAACACTAGTATAACTCTAGTATAAAAGCACAATAATTTAGCAATGAAACAACTTTGTAAGAAACAATAAATGAAAAGATATAATTGCAGCCTTATGGATGTATCAAATAAGTCGTTACAACAGAAAAATCACCCACCAAAAATCACGAATATACCCAAAAGATGCGCTGGGACTAATAGATTATAGGGGTAAATTGTTAGCAACTTCTGACAGTTGAATTGTGAGTTATGAATAAAAAAGAGAATAATTTTCTGCACACCTAATGGATGTAGATTTAATTTAGTTTTTTCTACCAAGAGTCTAAGTAGAATAAGATTCCCTAGAGGCTTTAGCAACCTCAAAGCATCATGAAAAATTTCCAACTTGAAGAAGATCAATACCTCACTAAATTACGTTTATCAAGGAAAACAATTTATTTCTCCAATGCAAACTTCAGATTAGTTCCTTTAAAAATTGGGTCAATGGAGTATTTAAAACATAAGTTATATCAACAATATCCCTAGGGGTGTAAACCCTCTTACTCCCTAGGGCATGAAAACAAAACTCAAGGTAGATCAAGGAGGGTGTACACCCTTGTACTCCTCCAAGATACCTTGCAATAAAAGACTTGTAAAATAGAAAATGAAGAGAAATTGATGGAGGGTGTATGCAATTATACTCCTCCTAGGGTTTAACCAACAATTCCATGAAATGAGCAAGAAGAATGCATATTTTCCTTACCAAAACTAATAAAGTTGCAAGATCAAACCGTAGTTTCACCAAGACAAACCATCCATAAGAAAGAACAAAAGTCTCCAAGAGGTGAACACCACCTTAGATCATCCAATCATCAAGAGATATACCACAAATCATTTACAAGAGAGAGAGAGAGAGAGACCAAAAATGCTCAAGTATAGTGAAAATTTCAGCCAATGTAATCTTCTCACAATGGGAGAGCTATGATCAAATGAGATATAAATGATCTCTATTTACACTAAAATATATAATAAGAGTTCATCCACAAAACGTAGGGTAACCACAACGTGAGGGGACACAAACCCTTACTTTTCCCCTTTACAATATAAAATTCAAATTAAAATTTAAAAATTGCACAATAAAAACCCTAAGGTGATGTCATCCTTTTAAGGGTGACATCTTGACCACTTGAGAAATTCGTTGGAGTATAAGGTTGAGGTAATTGGGGATTCTATATCCTCCCTCTCATACTCTATATCCTCCTCAAGTCATCTCCCACCAAATCATGCAAAGTGTCAGTAGCAACCCTACCACCACATCCTCAACCCTAGGTGACGTCAAGCCCTCTTTGTATGGAATTTTGGCCCCAAGAGTGAGTCACTGGGATAATAAGAGTTTTTTTTAGGTCTTCCATGGTGACATCTCAGGAATACAAATACAATCATCATCATCCAACATGTGGACCTAGGTATCCAACCTATGGGATTCAAGCCCCAAAAAAGGCCAAGATAGTCTTGTTCTTCCAAATCTGTCCACCAAGTAGGCCCTGCAAAGACAATGAATATGACCTCCAAGGATATCAAGTAAAATTCATCATGATGAGTAGATAAAATCAATAAAATATCCATCCAAGAATGTAAATCCAAACTAACTCGTCAAAATAAACAAGTGCTCAAAGAACCTATGTAATTTTCCAAGTTTTAGGTATGGGAGGGTTGACAAAGAGACCTATTAGGTCAATCATACTTCAAGTTTAGGAGTATTTCCCAAGAATAACTTTCTCTAAGTAATGTGGATGAAGTGACATGGATGGGGGAAATACACTTGGGCATGGGGTTCATGACATACAAGGGATTTTAGTGTCTCATTTATGGGTTCCTTTGTAAAGGGCGTGTTGCACCTTCATTTTCAATGCAACCTTTTTCCAAGCCCAAATATTTTCTTTTATTATTTTAAGATGTTTCTAGGATAAATCTAAGGTGGGACTTCTACCTAAGCATGAAAAAAAGTTCCCACCTTGACTCTACCTTGGTCACATAATGATTCCCCAAGTTGAAAACATGTGTGGAGCTTCTACCTAAGCATGAAAAACAATTCCCACAGATGCTCCACCTTAGTTGTCATTTGTATTAGTTATTTTTCATGGGTCCCATTACTTTATTACAAGAGACATTTCATTTTCCTCAGGAACCCTGGGAGAGCATATAGAGGGTTCATGATTGAATTTTAACTTTTTCCAGCTACAAGACTCTAGGCCTTCAACTCCTTCTTCCCATGAAATGAAGGAAAACCATTTCTTGGTTTAGTACACATGAAAAATACCAAAAGGTAGGGAGATGAGGGGATAAAGTGTTGAAAGTGACAAGTATGGTTGGGAATGGAATGATGACTTATCAACATGACCTCCCACTAGAAAAACTATCCCCAAGGGTGACCCACTTACTAGGGCACAATGTCAACTACCAAAGTGAAATAGGGAAAATAGCATAATGTGAAAGAAAATGTTACATAATCAAAAGTAGTTTAAAATGCAACAAACTCAAATGCCTCAAATATTGAAATGACACTCACCATAATTCCTGACTTGTACCTCATGGAGCAAGACCCAATGTCTTCCAGAAGCTAGCTTATGTGGTGGAAACCGTCATGATGAACCTGGAGCTATGGTGGCGAGGTGGGTCTCTGTTTGTGCAAATTGATGCAGGAGCATCGTCATCAACATGCAAGTGGAGGACAACTCAATGCCCTAGCATGCATTTTGAAGTGATTATGAATTTGAAATATGGAATGTCATGAAAGTATCTTGAAAAGATTGTGATTAAAGAAGTTCTTGAATGATAAGAGGTTGAACCATCATGTGAGATTGATGGAGATTGTATTTTATTTAATGTATATAATATTAGTAAATATTTGAATAATTCTCTCTTATCTGTCTGTACCAATCATTTATTGTAATAAGGATTAGTAGCTGAAAGATTTTACTTTGATAGGATATCTCTAAGGTAGTCGAAGGGAAAATCTCTACGAGCCTTTTTCTATAAATATGTGTATTGTTTCCCAAATGAGGCTGCTGAAATTTATTTGAAGTTGTTATTGTCGAGGCTGTTGAAGCTTACCGAAGTTATATGAACCCATGTACATATAATTTGAATGAATATAACAGAGAAGCGTTGATCCAAAATGTTTGGTATTGCTGTTACATTGTCTATCTGAATGAATGGTAAGATTTCTGTTTAATTTCATTTCTTTGTTATTACTTGTTCTTATGTTATGAATGCATTGCATGGTTGAATGCATGAATATATGAATAAGTTTCAATTGTTTCTCTTCAATGGTTGAATGCATGATAAAGTCTATTTTGACTTAGAAGCTCACGAGAGATAATGTGAAGCTTTTCTTGCAAAGAGTGCAGAGGACCACAGAAGGTGTGCATAGGCAGAAACACATTCAATGCCATATTGTTCAAGAGGAACAATTGAGTCATGTAAGAACTATTGCAAGGAGTTCATAGTCTCCCATAAAGGGTTTAAGTTGAGAGAAACCTGTTGCAAGGTTTTCTCAGGGTTGAATTTTTGCTAAGTGTCAAAGAAGTCATTTTGAAAGGTGTAAGGAGTGTGTAAGAAGAAACAATATGATAATTTTTTAAGTTTCGAGGAGGAACAAGCTTAGAAGAGATAGTGGAAAAGAATTATTTAGTAGGGAGGAGCCCACTGAAAATTTCACAATCAACGAGTAATATCCATTCAGAGGAATCAAGATCTTTCCAGACCATGAGATATGGGAGAGTTGCATAGAGGATAGTCTTTGAAGTCCTTTGACACTTAGTGTATACAGAGGTTTGGAAGTGTTCAAGGAGTGGGATCGCCGAAGTCCAGAAGCTACAAATTAAATCGAGGCTGTCAATATCGAGGAGGATAGGTGGAAACAGATCAGAGAGTCTGAGAGATAAATCTTCGAGCGATTTGCATGGATAACAAAGTGATTTATGTCGATGTCATTAAGGAAGAAGAGATATGGACCGTTGGTTCTAGGAAGGACACATGGCGTAGATCTATGTGATCCGACATAAGAGTGCTTTGGAGGAAAGAGAGAGTGGTGAAGCCAAAACTCCCGAAGGATGAATTGCCAGAGTCAATTATGCCCGTTGATCTAAGAAGGACACATGTTGTAAAAACATGGAATCCAGAGGATTGAAACTCATGAATAAAGAGGAGCGTTGATTGGAAGTTATCCAAAGTGGGAACAAGGGACGAATCTTGACCGTTGATCGAGGTGAGCATGTGTCGCTCGATCCGTAGCTCCCGGTACGAATACCTCTAGGGAAAAGGGTGTTTGGAATGCTCAGAACTCCTGAAGATGGAGTGCCTAAGTGAATTACAGTCGAAGGCTATTAGAGAAGCGTGAGTCGTAGATCTTGTCCACGTGATTTTCATTGGTCCAAAGTCTAGGGAAAAATGAGTCAGCTGCACTCAAAACCGCCGAAGCCCGAAGTCACAAAGGGGGCGAGACGAAGGTTATAGTCCATGGTCATAAGGAAGAAGGGCCTAGAAGAGGAGATATCACTATTCATTTAGAGTTACCAGAAGCGCCAGAAAAAGGGTGTACAGGTGATTCGAACTTGCGTGGTGTTGAGGAAAAGATATGAAATAATATTACTCAATCATTTTCAGATCTTGCTTGGCTAAGGAAATATAGATGGGAATATCACCCTATGTTTATATCCTCAAAATTTGTTTCCTAATCCACAAGTACTAGTTACAAGGGCTTGGGCTGATTTTTTATAAATAAAAGATTGTTGTAAAATTCAACATTTTTATATAATTTTCTGAATATAACAGATGAAAAAGTAAATGTGGAGACAAAATAAAAAATACCAAGTTACAAATTAACACAAATGAGACAGAATAGCAATCGCTTATTTCATTCCAAGAAATCAAAAGAATCGTTCTCTTTACAAAAATCCATAAGGGAGTTTGGACCAAAGTCAAACTTAGATGACCCTGATGAAAACCATACAAAAGGACATCTGACAGAAAGTAAAAAACTGAACTTTAAAAGCTAGATCAAATTTCCATAGATTTCTTCCCACTCGACTTTGCACAATATCCTTTATCAGTCATGAAATTTAATTCATAAACATACAAGTCTACATAGACTATCAAAGATAGATCAACACCTCTGAAAAAAAAGTGTCCGAATGATGTAATTCAGCCTTGAATCTTGTTTTCTACAACATGACCCTTTTGTCATAAAAGAAAATTAGGATTTTAATGAATTAAAGAATAAATGCAAAATAAACTATCTCAATAAAACTCAAGAGAAAACCTTAGTATGCTTTCTCCTTCTATTCTCCTCTTGTTCTTCCTTCTCTTTTTTCCTTTAAACAATCAAAATTAGTTGAAGTAGTTCAACTACTTATGTTAGTTAAGTTAACTAAAACTTCAACTAACTTTTAGTTTAGGGGAAGAATTAATATAATAATAAGGGTTTTGAATAAATAATAACTAGTAGGTGGGACCCCTTGTGACTCCCTTTAGTTTCTTAACAAAAATAAACACAACTAGTCAATCAATCAAATACATCCCTCCTTGTGGATTCCATTATCATTCTCATAATTTGAAAATTAATATCAATGATATTTTAAACCATATCCAAAAAATATAATATCCAAAATATCCAAAAGTAGTATGCTATCCAAAAACTTCAGCAGTTAACTGTTCTCAACAATCAATAATAAAATATACTCAAAAACCATATTTTCCACTTTGGGAGGCAATTTTCCCTTTGTTGTTGTTGTCTCCCTTTGAATTTTATGAATTAGCCTTAGGCTGTGTGGAGCCTTTAGACTTGATCTCATTGATAACATGAGAGCAGTCATCTCTCAAGTGCATGCGGGATGAAACAGGTTTGGCTAAATCACTTGAGGGAGAGGAGGGGGAATCAACAAATTTTCCTTTATCATGTGTATGGTGGGATTTGGTTTTGAGTCTTTTTATTGCGTGGGAAGAGTGTATAGGTGAGTGTGCAAGGGAAATTTGGAAATCTAGGTTAACCGATCGAGGAGGAGCAGGTAGAGACAAATTGGGCCAACCACGATGTTGTGAGATTGTTCGGTGAACAATCTCTTTCCATCAGTCATTTTCAGGGACTTCAGGTTGTAGTGAAACATGAGGGGGGGGGGGCAGGGATACTAGGGACATTCTAGGGTTGTAAGGGAGGCCTTTCTGGCCTAGGTTGGACTACCCCTTGTCCAATCTAGTTGAAAAATCCAGCTTGGAAGAGCTAGTTTAAATCTCGTGGATCTGCATCAAAATGTATCAAAAATCTCGACCTTTTAGGGCCTTTGTTCCAATTCCCTATTCCCCTATTATTTCAACCATGGCTTCCTTTGTTGAAGAAGCTCATCCTGTATGCAGCGTTTATTAGCAACTAGCTTCTTAAACAAACCATACATGACATCTCTTTAAATATGAAACAAAGTCTGGCTTGACAACACATCAGAACCATGCAATCCAATCCATACAAATCGTTTAATACTTGTCAATGAGAAGTGGGTGAATAAGGGTTCTGGGATATCTGAGGGGGTTGTATTGAGTGGAAAAGTGATAAAATGAAAGGGAGTAGAACATGATTACTGCTCAAAAAATCATTTAAACAATCAACTGTGTTAACAAAATCATATCAGCTGTGACCCATCTCTGTGTCATCCTTTAATTACTGTAATACAAAGTTTCCATTTAATTTTAAGAACAGGGTGTGCAAAGTGAATATGGGATTATGAGGGGATTTTTAATGTGTGAAAAAGTGAGAGAATGATAGTGAAAATAATGGATACTGTTCATAAAAAAAATTAAATAATTAATAACCAGAACTCTATATTAGAATCAATCCAAAAAGCACCAACATTCAATGTTTCTTAATTGTGTACCAAACTGTTTGTTGTTCCAATATTTAAATTTCCCATAATTTCTCAATTCATAACAGTCTAAACAAAACAAACTTTCCATTTCAACAGTCTTGTTTAACAAAGCGCGGATCTTTTATTTCCTTTCCTTATTTTTAATAATTTAAAAAAAAATGCACATCAATATGCTTGACATTAACAATCAACATCCATTGTTTACCAATTTACAATCAGGCCTAATTAAAATATACACAGGTCTTTTTTCAAATACGAACAAACTTCCAAAATATGCTCGATTACAGACAATCTTCATCATATCAATCGACAAGATCTTGCAATGAAGCAACAATCAACATAAAACCCGAGCCTTATCACCATTGATATAACTTCCTTTTAAAACCATTGGTAATTTGTATGATGATCCAATAATGTATATGAAGCGAACATAAACAATTACACACATGCATCATTTTTAAAATTGGCCATAACCATGAGTGGGCCTAGCAAGAACCATACAGGCGTCTCCATATGCAATCAAAACCATGCTGGTAAAACACAGTGAGTGAAATCATAATGAAAAGAAAACAACTCTCATCTGTATACAAGCGCCTGTTCCTATTTGTAATTGTTCAACCAATTTTGTCATAGAAAGAGGAGACAATGAGTCGACGAAAAACCTCCATAACCATCCCATTGATAAACCAATATTTGACAACCAAGAAGTTTCCCGAAGGGAGCAAAGATAGTTTGAAATCAAATCAGGTTTGTCACAATCAAATGTAGGGAGAAAACAAGAGCACGTTCATATTTTAAACATAACTCAGAGAGATGGATGTCTTCCGAGACTTATCAACCACATGCATAATACCTTCGAAAAATATATGAAAATGAGCCACACAATCCTCTTATTACTCCAAGTCCTTGATCGGACCAATGATTAACACCTGAGGAGAGAAAAGGCAGGAATATAATAACCCAGTGCACATAGTGCATTTAACACTTGCAAAGGAGAGGCGAAGTTAATTGAATAGTGAAATTTATTAAAAGAACACACATAGATATAACATTTCTATCCATTTACTTAATAGCCTAACAACCTGATAACAACACGAGTGAGGACGCTGACATCCTTTTGACATAATGCCGAGATACAACTTGTGTCAACCCACAACCATACATGCACAAATTAATGTTAGGGCCACCCCAATATTGGATCTTGGGATACTTTGGTGAAAATACAATAAGAATGGGCCAACAACCATGACTCAGAGTTTGAAGGAATAACACATCAACTGCTGGCAATCCGACTGTGACTGGATAAAGGTTGCAATCATGACTATGAGGGAACGAAATAACCAATGGTAATACACCGAATGAAACCCTCCACCATCAATATAGAGCGATATGTACCACATTCACTTATATTCCACAGAGACCCATCACAATATTAAACTGATCGATCAACCAGCCAATGCACAACTTAAAAAAAACAATTCTTTTTCTTGCAATCCAAAACATTTTACAGTCATCATAGAAATATATAACACACATTTACACAGTCAAAATTCTCAGGAACACACAGAATCCAAGCATCAATGAGCCATTATTTGTTCATACAATAGAGAATACTTCATGGATGGAGAGAAAAAGAATCATACCTGTAGAAAAACGCTTAAATGGGCAAGTTGGATGAACCTTATTCCTTCCAAGAGCCTGAACTGTGAAGCTTCACAACCAACAGATCGAAAAATGAAACAAAGGAACAATTATAGGGTGACGACCGATAGGGGGGGTATGGAGTGGCGTGCAGTAAATGCACATCACTTCCATCTCCTGGCCTATTCAATTCAAAGTATGAGACAACCCAACATTCACCAATCAATTAAACTAGTATTCAATGCCAAACCATTTGAAATCTACGATGATATCCTTTGCATAGTGCGCCATCCAATAACATTTACACTTTAACGCTTGCCATAATTCTATGCCATCATACATATTTCAATGCTATATGCGCCCAATTCAAATCTATTTAAATTCACATATCCCACTAACCAACAATAGCATAATAGTTAGGACTAACACTAATATGTTTTAACTTTTCCATTTGCATATAATCATTTTTCATAGCTCAACATATAAATCCTTTCCCTTTAGTATTTTTTTAATAGGTTTTTCTTTCTTTGTTTTGATTATGATATCACTAAAATATATCTTGCATATATGTGGCTAGGTAATCAATCACAATGATTAGTGACATGGTTAAATCATAACAACTGTAAATAACATGCGCCTCATAACCATAAACAAAAATGTTTTGGATCACAAAAGCATTCCACAAAAATTCTTTATCCACCTGTTACCATGTCAAAATGAAACCAAGACTGCATTGTCAACCATGTAGGATTGTGTAGGAAGCATAAAAAAAAAAACAAAAAAAAATGTGTGATGCATCTATCCTTGTTCCTCTAGTCTACAAGGGGGTCCCACCTACTAGTATTATATTATTAGCATAGTTAAATAATAGGGACTTAGCAATACTTTGCGGGTGGAATTCATGTTTACGATTTTAATCGTCAACAAACTGATGACTCCACAGGGAAATCTGTTTCTAACAGATTAAGAACTTAGAATGTCTAGTTTCGCAGACCAAGTAACATTAGATCAAGAAGATATAAATCAGAATGAGTATGCAATAGGGGGAAGTGTGCAGATTTAATGGAAAAATGACCGGAAATTTGGGAATAAATCATGGAAAGTGTTAAGTATGAGGGGGTTTCTCCCTGTAAGCATAATCATTCAACTAAATTTTTTTCTTGACTTCAAGGATAAAATTTTCTGAACTTTCTCTTTTGAATATCGAAATGGATGAAGAAAAGGAAAGAAGAAGCGGGATAAAACCAACCATCTCATAAAGAAACAGTGAAAGTAGATACAAATTTCAATGATTCCTTCAAAGGGAACATCATGAAAGCCGTGTAATCTTGATTGTTATTGATTATCAATACTTTGCAGAAGTGTCGCTGTGAAACAATTGATCCAACATTTTTTTTTGGACCAAAATTGAAGTCAAAAGAACAAAACCAAGAAATGTCATAACAAAAATGAAACAACAAAATTGAAATACATAGAAATGAAATAATGGAAAATGAAATAGAAGAAATGAAACACTACTAATGTAAAAGCAGAAATGAAAACTAGTATAATACATAAACAATCCAAATAGTTTTAAACTCTTCAAGTTGGTTCCACATAATTTTTTAAGTGGGAACTGTTAGAGCTGTAGGAAAACAATCGCTCATGTAAGTCCTTTAGAATATAAGAATTTTCACCTAGGACAAAAGTGATCTTGAAAGGACCCATCCATAATTTTTGAAACTTTGAATGTCTTCCTCTATCAGCATGATCTGAATCCCACAACATTACCTTCTCATTGACTTTAAATTTGACATCTTTGACACTCTTGTTGAAATATTTTTTAACAGTCTGTTGTCTTCTCTTTATATTACCCAAGGCAAATGTCCTTTGCTACTCTAAAGCCATGAGTTCATTCATTCTTTGAGAAACATCAGAAGAATTTAATTCTTCAACTTGTAGCATTAACCTTAAGGAGAAAAGTTCCATCTCAGTAGGAAGAATGGCTTCTTGACCATAAACAAGATGGAAAGGAGTGCAACCAGTTCTCACTTTGGTGGTAGTTCGATATTCCCAAAGGGCATTAGTGAGGAGAGTGTTCCATTGACAAGGCTTATATTCGATGAGCCTTTTGATAGTTCTCACTAGATTCTTATTGGTAGACTCGACCTGCCCATTTACTTGGGGGTAATAATTTGATGAGGTAAAATGTTTAACCCCCAACTTAGCTAAAACTTGGGTCATCTTAGCAGAAATAAAAGTGGGACCATTGTCTGTAATAATTTCCAAAGGAACACCAAATCTGAAAAAAACATTATTTTCAAGGAAAGAAATCACCTTCTCATCTGTCAAATGTTCAAGCGGGACAACTTCAACCCATTTTGTAAAATAGTCTGTGGTTTTCAAGATAAAGACTTGTCCTGCTGAAAATGGAGGATTAATAGGACCAATAAAGTCCAAACCCCATTTTGAAAAAGGAAATTCTGGGAGGACAAGTTGTAACAGCATGGCTGAAAAGAGTTCTTTCCTAGCAAAGTTTTGGCACTAGTCACAAGATCTGGAAAAAACATAAGAATCACAAAATATTGAAGTCCAATAGTATCCTTTTCTGATAATCTTAAAAGAAATTGTTTTAGCAGAAAAATGACATCCTACACGAATAACATAATTTGAAGAACCATGAATTTATTGCACCAGTTTATGTGCTTCCTCATTGTTTACACAATGAAGCAACATACCATCAACAAATCTTCTAAACAAGAAGTATCCTATAATGACGTATCTAGTAGATTCGAGACAAATCCTTCTTCTTTGATGACTGTCTAAGTTATCTGGACATCTTTGATTTTTCAAATTTCAAACCAATTTTTTATACCAAGGATATTCAGACACAGGAAGGATTTGATTATCAATGTAGAACAATGTTGATAGAGAACTATCATGTTCATCAATTTCTTCACTAGTTTCAACATGTTGAGCTAAGTGAAGGGCTAAGTCATGTCCCTTGATGGTGTTAGAAGTCATGATAGTTAAATTGTGCTCCTGGATCTTGGCAAGTCAATGTGCAAGCTTCCCTGAAAGATAATTCCATGAGAGCAAAAACTTGACAAAGGGTAAGGGGACTTTTACAAACGTGGGCTTACCTAAGATGAAGTGGTGAAATTTTTCAACAAATTTAACAAGAGATAAAGCATGTTTTTCAATAAAAGAATATTTAAAATCATCATTAGACAAGCTTTGACTCATGTAAGGCACTAGTTTTTCATTACCTTGGTCATCACCTTGCATGATGATAGCATAAATTGCTTCCTCTATGGCATTAGTATATATCATAAATTATTTCTCAAAATACGGCTTCGCCAAAAGAGGTGCAGAACTGATTCTTTCTTGACCCATACAAAAGCATTTTTGACATCATCTGTCCAAGAAAAGGAACGATCTTGCTTAAGAAGATTATGAATTGGCTTGACCATTATAAAAAAAACCAGGAACAAACCTACAGACAAAGTTAATAAACCCCATAAAATCTTGAACCTACTTCTTGGAAGTGGGAGTAAACAGATTTAGGATTGCAACAATCCTTTCGGGATCAATCCTTATTCCTGAATCAGAGACAATGTGTCCAAGGCGCTTACCCTTCGTTATTCCAAAAATAGACTTAGAAGGAATTAGAGAAATACCAAATTTCTTGCATCGTATGAGAACTCTTTTAATATGACCAAAATGATTTGATCGGTTTTTAGAGTACACAATTAAGTCATCAAGATAGATATGAATAATATTTTCGATCAAATCGTCAAAATCTATCTACATAGATCTTTGAAAAGTGGCACCTGCATTAGATAATCCAAAAGGCATACATTCATAATAAAAAGTGTTCCAACGAGTAATAAAAGTGGTTTTATATTCATCTTCCCTTTTTACCTTGATTTGATTGTAACCAACAAAACCGTCAAGTAAGGACATCATCTGTGACCCTGCAACCTGCTGCAAAATCATTTCCATATTAGGGAGATGAAAGTGATCTTTTATACTAGCTCGATTCAATGTGTGAAAATATACTCATACTTTGATTTGACCAGTTGTTTTCCAAACAGGAACCAAATTAGAAACCCATTCAGAATACTTAACCATAAAGATGATCCCAACCTTCAAGAGTTTTTCCAATTCCTTTTGAATAGTTTCTTCGAGTGCAGGGTTAATGGGTCTTTGTTTTTTGCCTAACTGGTTTTATGACCTCCTTGATAGGAATGACATGATGTATAAGAGAAGGATCAAAACCACGAATATCCTCATAATACAAAGGAAAAACATCTTGAAATTCACCAAGCAGTCTGGCGAACTTCAATTTTTCTTCATCAGAACATTGGTCAGCTATTTTAACATTCTTTGGAGACTTGGGTCTTCCAATGTTCAAGGGAATTGTTTCACCCACCTTCCTTTTCGAATCCTCTTCTTTATGTTTCTCTTTGTTTCCTACATCACTCGATGAAAATGAACTTTCTAGAGGAGTCAAGCCTTTAGGAATATTGTTATCTTCCATTGATATAATTTCCTTAGGCTTATAAGGTTCATTTTGAATGAAAGCGCATATGCTCTCATCACTAGGGAAGACCTGCCATGAATCTATATTGTCAGGGATGTGGGGATGATACATATATTGAAAGGTACAATTAGGTCTTTGTGGAAGAAGTTGCCGAGTAGGAGAGGCTGCAAAACCAACTAATCAGCCAACCATTGAGTTCAATTCCCTTTTAACATGAGTGATGTTGAAAGATAGTAAGTTCGAGATAAGTTCCCAAATAGTTTGGGTGTAGCGTTTCATTAACTTGTTGCTCGGAGAGTATATCTTACGTACAAGGTTTACAACAATTTCAGAATCCCCAAAAACTTTAAGGTGACCACAACCCAGATTATAGGCATTTTCAATGCCTAACAGTAATGCTTCAAATTCAGTGACATTGTTTGTGCAAGCAAACTCTAACCTATAGGAAAAGTTATGAATTTTACCCATAGGAGAGTACAAGATAATGCCATATTTGTTTCCTTCATTGGAGCATGAACCATCAAAGTGCATATGCCACATCTCATCATCTAAGTCGATTTGTTCCAAGGTAGTGTTGTCCTCCTAGGAAAATATGGAATACAATCCTAGGCCCTCCTCGATATAATTCACATTAGGTTGTGGGACACTTTCTATGTAAGGTGAAATTCTCCCCTCTTAGGACTATGATGTTTTTACCATTCCGAGGAACAGATAAGTGTGTCCCATCGAGTGAGAGGTATCCACCCATCAAATATTTCCAATCTCTTCCTAAGATGATCGAGTAGTTACTCATTGGCATATCAATTCCCTGAATATTAAGGGTTGTCCTTATCTCAGGGTGCGTGCACAAAACCAAGGTCACATCCTTGATTTTACCTATGGTCGTTTGTTGTAGACTATTATAAGAGAGTATGCTTTTGGAATTTTCATTTGTACAAGACAAACCTAGCACTTCCATAATAATATTCGACATTACACTTGGGCCTGAACCGCCATCAATGAGGAAACAATGGGAAATATTATCCATAATGTTTACAAAAATATAAGACGGGTTTTTTTTTACAGGGTTTCTAAAGTTATATACACCTAATTTATTTATAGATGAATCCTCTTAATCTACCTATTTAGAGAGGTTGGCTAAAACAAAAGCTTTTCCTTCCATGACATTTTTAGATGATTCTGTTGTTCAGGGATGAAAACCATGTCCAGAAGGGTTGCATCTGCTTTGATGTTGGCCAACTGATTTAGAATGTTTTATTTGGAAGAGGGTAAAGGGGAGGTAGTTCCTTGACTATCAGGAGCCTTAGGACCCTAAACAATAGCAGCTGGTGAGGATGAGCTTGGGATAGAATAAGTGTGGGGAGGTTCATATTTTCTTTTGGGAGAAGGGAGAATAAGATTTATTCCTAGTATTTATGATCATGATATCTTTTGGCTCTGCAAAGTCTAGGACATCAATGATAGTTTTAGGTCTCTTACCAAAGATTTTATCTCTGGAATTCTTCTTTAACTGATATGTACTTTCCTCATGGTGTTCCTCACAAAAGTTACATCATCGATGTGAGTCAAGATGATTCACAAGAGGACAATTTTCAGCAAAAAAATTCACCATTGAGTTGGCTTGGTAAGAAATGGTTAGATTTCTTGAGCAAGTAAGGCTTGCCTTTTTCTGTTGTAGATGCACATTTCAGCCTTATGTAAGCATTTATGTTGAGAGTATGACAAGTACAACTTGTATGATGCAAGTTGCATGTGAATGCAATTCGTTTGAAGGCATTCTTGTTTGTTGCACAACTTCACCAGGAGGGTGTAAAAGAGGGGTATGATGATCACTTGTTACAACCATATATCTTTTTTATATTCAGCTCTTATGTACCCACATGTTTCAGGTTCATGTACTTATGTTTGTACTTGAAGGAGAGTTGAAGAGTCATGCACATGCATGTATTTTTGTGTGTGTGTAAACAGTGAACTTGGTGATAGTTCATCCTAAATGACTCATGATTGTAACATGATTGTGTATCATGAATGTCGACTTGTCATTTTGGGAAGGTCGATATGTTTCAAATGAGTCTCGACTTGTGTCGATGTTGTCTTGATGACTATGTTGTGTTGATCATGTTTTTCGACTTATGTTTAGTCGATGGTGTTTGTTGGCTTGTAAGTCGATTTTGAGCACACCAAGATGCAGGAAAACACCATGTGCTTTGATAAAGTACAAGATGCGACCGTTTGTTCGAAGAGAAAAAAAAAAAAAAAAACGTTGGTTTTCATTTTGGAGTCTTGTATAAATTTGTTTCCTTCGTTGGTTTCATTTTCAGTGTTGTATAAATTTGTTTTCAAGATTGATGGTTTTCTTGGTTTGTGACAAGATGTAGCAGGAAAGTTTTTGCAGCCATTGTAGAGTGAATTGAGTTGACGCCAAAGAGTTCACAAGAGGGACTTGATTCTCAGTGGGAAGGCTGTCAGTCTTCCAAGCACAAGGAGAACAATGGGTTAGTAGCAGCCAGAGGACAGTGGTTGAGGGACATAGCCAGTTGCAGTGCAAGGCATGTCAAGGTATCCAGGTGATTGTCAAAAAGACTTTTTCAAGTATAATCAGTTGATAGAACTTGGAAGTAGAAGAGAATTGAAGCTTAGACAGATAATCATCAGATTTTTTGGGTCCAAAATCCTTTCAGTGGCAAGGTGTGATTAGAATCTGGACTAGGGGTCAAAATTTAGCCCAAAAATCAAAGTGTTTGGAATCACCTCAAAAAAAAAAAGGTGCATAGCCCTCATCGTCACAAACCCAATGCACTTTGAACGGGGTCAAAAAGACATCGGATGAGTGAGATATCGTGATTTGTTCGATTTTCCAAACAAGAAAAAAATGTTGACTGGACAGTTCGTACAACTGACGTGGCAGAGGCCGTACAAATGATGTGGCATGATTGTACACTGAGGTGGAAGTTGATGATGTGGCAATCATTTATTGGCAGATGTGGATGAATCATGTTTCAACACGTGGCATTTAATTGGCAAATGGGGTGGTGCCAGGTGGCCCAGGCATGGGCTACCACGTGGCACCGTAATTTGGTTGTTTGATTAAAAGTTTATGGAGTCCGTGGGGATCGAAACTCGGACCTCCACCATAGATCGATTGTTTTGGCAATGGATTCCCAACCAACGCGTCACACTATATTGCTTATTATATATATGTTGTTATATATATTTAAATTCACACATGTTTTGGTTTGGAGTGAGGTTCGGGCTAGGGATTAGCCCCAACCCCCGGTTTCAATGCACCTACCATATGACCATGCCTCCCAAATTTGTGCGGGAATTTTTTCAAATGGTTAAACCAACCGTCCCCCACTTGTCACTTGCTCATACGCGTGGGAAATGAGCCCCTTTTGGTGCGCGGGGACGTGGTCACATGGCCCATGCACCCAACGCCTATGTGGTTAGGGGGCTAGGTTCCCTAACCATTCTAAAGTTGCACGCGTTTTGCGATTATGTGTGTGGTTCTGGGTTTAGGCATGGAAAAATGTGTAGATGCTAGGTTACTCACACACAGGTGCGTTTTGGTGAACCAAAGACAACAAGCTTGAAGGAGGAAAATGGCAGGAGGCATAACTTCTTCATTTTTTGGCCAAATGAGGTGCCGAAAAAGCCCAGATAGGGGTTTTTGGATGTTCTAAATCCATTGGCACTATTTTCAAATCCATTTGGAGACTTATTTTGCAGGTGTTTCTACTTTGAAGTTTCAGGAGCTCTAGGAAGCTTAGGGCCCCCATTGATGGAGGTCATGCTCAGATGAGCCCAAGTTTGTTTTCTGTGATTGAATAGACATTTTTGACTAATTGTTATGCTTTGAACACATTGGGATAGGTTTCAGAGGCATTTGAGGACTTTTATAGGTTTTTTTTCCACAAGGAATCTCAGGGAAGCTCATGGAAGCTCAAGGCCACATGTAGAAGAGGTCATGCCCGGATGAGCCATGATCCGTTTTCAGAGTTATATTAGTCATTTTTGGGGGTTTTATGTATTCTGAACCTAATGGTACAGTGATTAAATTCATTGGAGTTGAGAAGCATCTTGTAAAAGAATCTTTGACAAACTAATCCCAGAGAGCCTAGTCCATTGATGGGGGCTCAAGGAGATGTAGCCCAGTTCGGGGTGAACTCCTTTATCATCTTGTTATTGTTATGAGTTTGCTGGTTTATTTTCTACAAGTTATGTTTATTGTGTATTTGTTTAAAACACATATTTAATTTTTTAAAGACCTCACACATAAACATTTAAAAGAAGCATGAACTTGACACATAAAACCTCTTGCATAACTAAGACATTGAGCAAGGTCCTAAAAAGTTCATTTTAATGGAGTAGAGGGTGCTTCAATAGAAAAACAAGTCATCCCCCTATTTTCAGATCAGGCATGATAGCTTTAGGATGAAAATTATTTTCATTTGGATTTCTAAAGGGGGGTGCAGAAGAATATGAAGCTCCATGGGTAAGAGAGGAGACATATCCTTTTCGCTCATATGCTATCATTTAATTATTCATGTTTTGTACAATATGTAAGAGGGTGGACATGTCTCTTTGTTTAACTGAGTCTCCCTTAGGAAGACCTATTCTTTCAATCTGTTCTTCATACTCTAAACAAGTGTGCAGAGTGGAACCAAGGTTATCAAGGATTTTTCCTCAATCCTATGACGATAGGGGGAAGGTAATGCATTATAATAATGCATGAAAGAGGCTTGGTTCTGAGGGAGAATGAGTTCAGGGATTTGGTTGTATAATTTGGTGAAACACAGGTTGAAGGATTTGATAGTCTCACCATCCTTATAAGTGATGTTACTATACTCCTGTAACTGCTTGGCTAGGCTTTTGGATTGCCCATAGGTAGATTTGAACCAACAGACTAACTCCTCCCAAGTAGATAAAATCTTAGGAGGGAGATCGAAGAAATCGGTTGTAGCCTTCCCTCCAAGGGAATTCACAAATAAGCGCATACATGTATCATTGTCATTGGAGCCTATGTTGTTACAGGCATTATAAAATGCCACCAAGTGTTCATTCGTAGTCACAATGTTATTCCCTGAAAACCTAGGAAGATGCTCCTTGAATTTAGGAAGTGGACGAGTAGCAAGTGCTAGGTTAAGAGGGGAGGAAACATGCCACAGGGTAGTTGTAGAATATTCTTCAAACTGAAAGCCCATACTTTTTAATGACTCTGGTGGGGTTTGTGGTATATTGGACAGAGACTTGGTGACTGTTAGCACATAAATTTTGCAGTAGAAAATTTGGTCATTTCGCAACACTGGTGAATCAGGAGATTTTGTAGTGCATATTGAGTGCATCTTCCCTCAGTACCATTATTTCATTTATGAAGTTGATGTAGGTCGATATCATTGTTTTCAACATCCATGCTTTAAAAATAAATAATTGAGATTTGGTCATTAAAGATGTCTAACTATTTTATCAATTATTTGAATTCTACTCCTAGTTCGGACATGCGTTGCAGAATTTGTTGCAGATTGGCTGATAGAGGGAAATTGAAGATGATGATGATCCATTTTTTATGGTGATTAGTTTTTTAAAAATTTAAGTGTTAAGGAAATATTCTAATTGCACATACTGGAGGTATCTACAATCTCATAATCCATCAACTAAGAATTTTTGTGTTTCTGAAGAGTTGTTGCATCACACAGAAAAACACAGAGATTTCGTAGTGCCTGGCACTACGAAATCGTCTAAAAATACTATTTTGTAGTTGTGATACCAAAGGATATATAGAATCATTTATCTAGGCACATAAAAGACGCTACAGAATCACCTAGCCATACACAGAAAAGGCGCTACAAAATTTGCATAGCAGTTTTATAGGAGGGCGCTACGAAATTTCTTGTAGGAGTTACTGTTACAAAGTTTATCATAAAAACAAAACGATGAAGTGGGTTACTCTGAATTTTTTTGTGGAGGAAGACAATATCCCTGTTTAATTTCTGACCAAATTTCAGCCTGACCCAGTTTGGAATTTGAGATAAAAATTTAAAACACCAGTGCACTACGAAATGTGCTACAAATTTTCTGTTTTGCATAGATGATTGGATATTCACCTTGTTGGGAGATTGCCAACTGTCAAAGAGGGTTCGAATGACTTCTCATGGATCAGTTAGATGTCAAGGGACACCTTCACATAAGTTTTATCTCCATTAAATACCTCATGTAGTGAGGTGGAAACAATTTATTAATGACTTCCAACAATTTCCTGAAAATTAACAGTTTGTTGGATTTTTGTCTCTTTGATTGTTGCCATCTATCTCCAAGGATTAGAATCCAATTAAAGAGATGGGATTCGACCCCCTAAGTATATTTTGATGCTAATTTATATTTAAGAGGGGAGGGATCTCTTAGAGAAGGGCTGGATTCATGATCCAAGAGAGGAGAGAGCTAGAGGAGCAATTTAGTTGCTCAATTGTAATCCTGAGGGCCTGTTGTAATTAGCATTTCTTCCATTAGAGATTAATGAGATTTGCTTATCAGAATTTTTATTCTTTGTTATCATTTTATATTGTTATTTTGATTGAATGGAATTGCAGGCATTGAAGATCAATGGTTGTTCATGAGGCAAGAGATTCATGAGCTGCAAATGATTTGTAGTAATTTCCTCCTTTCATGATCTTTGTTTTAGTTATCTTTTAAGTCAATTTTGCAGAGAGGATCTTTGCTTTATGATATTATTATTTTTGTTATATTTATTATACCTCCATCCATTAATTATATCCCTTTTGGTCTGGTATGATCTTGAGTGCCTTTGATATGTAGGATGTGTTGACTCCATGCCTAATGGAATGCTTTTGTTGACTGTTTGTTTCCCTCTACCTTTCTTTCTCTTCCTTGTTGATCCACCTTTTTAAAATTGATTTAATTTTTCAGGCTCAAATGGTTGATGTAAAAGACCCTTTTAGTGATGTTGATGAAACAAATCATACTATGGTTTTGATGTATCAGATATGATGAAATCTTGTGTAATGGAAGTTAGCTTTCTTTTTTCCATCTTAATCTCTCTCACTCTGAAATTTTATTGTCATTGAAGGATTCAAATGATTTTTTGTAGCTGTATGACAATGGATGTTTGATTGTTATACTGTTATATCTTTCTCAGAGTTTTGTTTGCTTGGATTTAAGAAGTTATTGTATCTGAAGGATTTATCTTCTTTGTCTACTGGAACAACCTGATGCTAGTGGTAGATTCACTTCATCTTCTTACTAAGTCTTCCTGCTATCCACACTAATCCTCAAAACCATGACCTAAGTTAAAAAAAGACCTCTTTTTTTGATGCACTTCATCCAGAATTTCCTGTGTTTTGACATTGATGAACTGAGTTTTATCCATTTGACACCACGTTTAAGACTTATCTCATAAACATTTTAATGGGTACCAGGCTTATCCTCTAGCATTCTGAGGGTGATTCTCAGTGATAAAATTTTTGGTGTCATTTCTAGGGATGGATTTGAGAATATTTAAAATCTCCCTAAGAAGAACGAAATTGCACAACTCCATCTTTAGATGGTGACTGAAGTTGGACACCTTCAAGACAACACATTCACCATGGTGACTCCATTTTTTAGAATCTGTTGGTGAATCCACTGGAATGAGAAAAATTAAATGGCTATGGAGCCTATCCTAGCTAGGAGGTTTTCCCCACTCAATTTCTCACCCATAACTGGTTATCCACATCTAGTGCCTCAAATTGATGAATGGCAAGATCTGCTGCCTAGATTGTATGAAGGTCAGAATGACAACCTTGTTGAGCATGTTCAAGAATTTCATGCTTTGATGCAACAACTTGACATCCAGCATGAATACATATGTATGAAGTTGTTTATGTACTCTCTTTAAGGATATGTTCATATTTGGTATCAGTCTCTTGAAGCTTCTAGCATTTCTTCACTCAAAGAGTTTCATGTTGCTTTCAATATTCATTGTTAAAAGTTTTATTCCTCTGAGTAAATTTTTCATAGCTGCTGTGAGGAGTATAAATACTATGTTCAGGATATAATTGATTCTCATGAGATATGTGAGGATGAAGAATATGCCTTTGATGATGAATCATCTCTTTGTATTCCCTGTTCATCTACATCAGATGAAAAATTCGTTTGTTGCTCTTATGAAGAAAATGCAAAGGATATTTATTTTCTTGAAACATGTCTTTAGAAGCTTGACTTATGTTGAAGAAGTTGTTTCAAACACTGACCAAGAAAAACCTATTTTTGATGAGTATTCAGATGAAGAAGAGCATATCCCCATATCACACTTTGTTGACTTAAGGAGCAGCCAACCGGTGTATGACAATTATGAATCATATTTTGATGAGGATATGAAGGCATTTAAAAACCATACTATAGATCCCTTTTCTTCATTCATTAAGGAACAAAATTGTGAGGAAATCAACAATCCTAGATCTATAGACAACATAAAACAACCTATGGCTAGTAGTGAAATTAGTTTGTATCCATGTTCAGATTTGCAGATAGATGAAAGTGGCAGCCTCCATGGGAAAGAGAATATGCTGATAATATTTGATCTTCAATTGGAACAATATCAGGTTGAGGTAACCTTTTATTGTCATAATTTCACTTCTTCTGCTTTTCATGATCCAGTTTCTATCTATATGAAGGAATTCATGGATTCAAGGTTTCATTCTTCATTTCATGATAAATATGAAATCAAACTTACAATCAAGTGTTGATTTTTGTTCTAGTCTTCATTTTGCTGAAACACATACAAAGAGTTTGGATTGTTAATCAATTTCTTGTATGGCTTCATTGGAATCATTATTTTACCTAATCTGGAGGAAGAAGTTGGATAGACTAGGAGTAGGAAGAATAAAGCTTGGTTCTCAAGATGCTTGTTTGCAGTATGTGATATTTTCAGTTTCAAATAAAGAGAGAAGGCACTCTCAGGCATACAAGTTTCCTGTAAAATGATGAATATGGATAAGGCCACTGGTCTACAAGTTCTTGGAAGCTCATAGGAAGCATGCCATCCCCCATGGAGCCAAATGATAGCACAAAAATTTGTAGTAGAAAATTTGGTCATTTCGCAGCACCGGTGAATCAAGAGATTTTGTAGCGCATCTTGAGTGCATCTTCCCTCATTACCATTATTTCATTTATAAAGTTGGTGTCAGTCGATCTCATTTTTTTCAGCATCCATGTTTTAAAAGGAAATAATTGAGATTTTTTCATTAAATATGTCTAATTGTTTTATCAATGATTTGAATTCTACTCCTAGTTCGGATAGGCGCTGCAGAATCTGCTCCAGATTGGCTGGCATAGGGAAATTGGAGATGATGATGATCGATTTTTATGGTGATTATTTTTTTCAAACTTGAAGTGTTAAGGAAATATTCTAATTTCACCTACTAGAGTCATCTACAATCACATAATCTATCAACTAAGAATTTTTGTGTTTTTGAAGAGTTGTTGCATCACACAAAAAAACACAGAGATTTCGTAGTGTCTGGCGCTACAAAATCATATACATAGACTCTTTTGTAGTTGTGCTACCAAATAAACTACAAAATAACCTAGCCAGATACAAAAAAGGCACTACAAAATCACCTAGCCAGACACAGAAAAGGCACTATGGAATCTGTAGAGCATTTTTATAGGAGGGCACTATGGAATTTCCTGTAGCGGTTACTGTTACAAATTTTATCATAAAACCAAAAAGACGAAGTGGGTTTCTTTGAAATTGTTTGTGGAGGAATATAATATCCTTGTTGACTTGTTGACCAAATTTCATCTTGAACTAGTTTGGAATTTGAGAGAAACAAGTAAAACACTAGTGCACTGCGAAATGTGCTGCAAATTCTTTGTTTTGCATCGCTGATTGGATATTCGCTTCGCGAAACAAGGCTTCTCATAAAGGAGGGTTCGAATGGATTCTCTTGTATCAGTTATATGTCAAGGGATACCTGCACCTAATTTTTATCTCCATTAAAGACCTCATGTAGTGATGTGGAAACAATTTATTAATGACTTCCAACAATTTTATGAAAATTAACAATTTGCTGTGTTTTTGTCTCTTTGACTATTGCCACCTATCTCCAAGGCTTAGAATCCAATGAAATATATGGGATTTGACCTCCTAAGGATATTTGGATGCTATTTTCTGTTTAAGAGAGGAGGGAGCTCTTGGAGAAGGGTTGGATTCATGATCCAAGAGAGGAGAGAGCTACATGAGCAGTTTAGTTGCTCAATTGTAAGCCCGAGGGCCTTTTGTAATTAACATTTCTTCCATTAGAGATTCATGAGAGTTGCTTATCAGACTTTGTGTTCTTTTTTATCATTTTATATTGTTATCTTTCTTGAATGGAATTGCAGGCATTGAAGATCAATGGTTGTTCATGAGGTAGGAGATTCATGAGCTGCAAATGATTTGTAGTAATTGCCTCTTTTCATGATCTTTGTTCTAGTTATCTTTTAAGTCATTTTTGCAGAGATGATATTTTCTTTATGATATTATTCTTTTTGTTATATTTCTTATACCTCCATCCATTAATTATATCCCTTTTGGTCTGGTATGAGCTTGAGTGCCTTTGATCTGTAGGATGTGTTGACTCCATACCAAATGGAATGCTTCTGCTGACAGTTTGTTGCCCTCTACCTTTACTTCTCTTCCTTGTTGATCCACCCTTTTAAAATTGATTTAATTTTTTTAGGCTTGAATGGTTGATGTAAAAGAACTTTTTAGTGATTTTGATGAAACAAAGCCTACTCTGGTTTTGATGTATCAAATCTGATGAAATCTCGTTTAATGAAAGTTAGCTTTCTTTTTTCCATCTTAATCTCTCTCACTCTAAAATTTTACTATCATTGAAGGATTCAAATGATGTTTTGTAGTTGTATGACAATGGATGTTTGAATATTATACTGTTATATCTTTCTTAGAGTTTTGTTTTCTTGGATTTAATAAGTTCTTGTATATGGATCATTTATCTTCTTTGTATACTGGCATAGCCTAAAGCTAGTGGTAGATTCACTTCACTTTCTTACTAAGTCTTCATCCTATCCAGACTAATCCTCAAAAACCTGACCTAAGTTAAAATAAGAACTCTTTTGCTGATGCACTCATCCAAAATTTCTTGTGTTTTGACATTGCTGAAATGAGTTTTATCCATTTGACGCTACATTTAAGACTTATCTCATAAACGTTTTAATGGGTACCGAGCTTATCCTCTAGCAGTCTCAGGGTGATTCTTAGTGATAACATTAACTATATAAGCTACTAATCATTGATGAAGCTGGATATTGCGATGAAGAAGCACCTCTAGTGCCACCAATGCCACCACTAGATTCCATCTTGTGAATGATAGGTAAGGGAGAGAAAGACGAACTAGATGAATAAAAAAAGGTTATCCTTAGAGGACTTTGTTAGGTTGAAAACACAACGTTTGTTCTTCCTATTTCAGCAATAGGATTAATTTCCGGTGATAAACCTCTTCTTCTCCTAGAAAAATGAGGGTATAAGAACATGAAAAGAAGATCAAAATTGAAGGAAAAAGAAAGCTATGACTGATTCCTAACCTGTCTTTGCCTAGCTTCCTAATGTTCTTGGGAACTGATGTCTTGTTCAATTGATGCCCATGATCGATTAAGCTCAACCCGTGTATTAGCGATATCTAAGATGGTATTAAACAAGTTTAAAACAATGTTGGTTTGATCTTGAAGACTGGGCTTAATATTGGGCTGCCTTGCAACAGGTACAATCATTAAGAAATGAAACATTCAAAGAATCAATATCCAAAAAGTATATATATTCAATGGCAATCAAACATAAAAATCAACCAGAGAGATATGGAAGATCTCCCCAGTATGGTCGCCAAATAAATGTTGAGGAAAAGATATGAAATAATCTTACTCAAGCATTTTTAGATCTTGCTTGGCTAAGGAACGATAGACGGGAATATCACCCTATGTTTATAGCCTCAAAATTTGTTTCCTAATCCACAAGTATTAGTTACAAGGGCTTAGGCTGATTTTTTATAAATAAAAGATCGTTGTAAAATTCAACCTTTCTATATAATTTTCTGAATATAACAGATGAAAAATTAAATGTGGAGACAAAAGAAAAAATACCAAGTCACAAATTAACACACACGTGACAGAATAAAATTTTCTTATTTCATTCCAAGAAATCAAAAGAATCTCTCTCTTTACAAAAATCCTTGAGGGAGTTTGGACCAAAGTCAAACTTAGATGTCCCTAATGAAAACCATACAAAACAAATTCTGACAGAAAGTAAAAAACTGAACTTTAAAAACTGGATCAACTTGCCACAGATTTTTTCCCACTCGACTCTGCATAATATCCTTTATCAGTCATGAAATGTAATTCATAAATAGACAAGTATACACAGACTATCAAAGATATATCAACACCTCTGAAAAACAAGTGTCTGAATGATTTAATTCAACCTCGAATCTTGTTGTCTACAACAAGACCCTACTGTCATAAAAGAGAATTAGGCTTTTAATGAATTAAAGAATGAATGAAAACTGAACTATCTCAATAAAACTCAAGAGCATACCTTATTATCCTTTCTCCTTCTATTCTCCTCTTGTTCTTCCTTCTCTTTGTGCCTTTAAACAATCAAAATTAGTTGACGTAGTTCAACTACTTCTTTTAGTTAAGTTAACTAAAACTTCAACTAACTTTTAGTTTAGGGGAAGAATTAATATAATAATAATAAGGGTCTTGAATAAATAATAACTAGTAGGTGGGACCCCTTGTGACTCCCTTTAGTTTCTGTTGTGGGGTATTCTACCCTACGGACTAATAAACTAGGGCTCTAAACTTATACGCAGATCATGACCCTTAAGATATAACTTTTAACCTTCTACCCAAAATCTCAACCCCTTTTTCAAGCAAACATGGGAAGAATCGACTCACCTTTTTAACGATGATTGAAGTAGATCCTCCGTTGAGCCTTCTGTTTCCTTGCTGCTGCTGCCCCTTCCACAAAGCTTCCTGCAATCAAGGTAAGACTACACATGCATGCTACTGATCTAATAGGGGGTTAGAAATAAAACGTAAATCAAACAACATAGATGAG